>JACVVK020000086.1:212500-240000 GCA_018292915.2 Batillaria attramentaria
TTCGCAGCTGAGTGTGCCTGCACTACTTGAACAAAAAAAAAACAAAATGTAACGTTGGACAACTGATGCAAACTGGTCTACGGGGCAATATAAACCTAGGACATGCAGGAGACGCTGCACCTTCATGCTAATTTATCGAACTTCCGGTTACAAAAAAAGCGTAGAAAACAAATAACCATTACAACTAGGTAAAACGAACATGAATACTTAAGCGCATATACAGCAAATGTTGCAACTGATATCTCCTAGGCGCAATAAACCAGTTCGCAGCATATGCCCAACATTACTTATTCCTAACCACTGGTAATGCAGACGTGAGTGAGTGGTTAAAACAGCAAAAATATGAAGGCGAGCCAATCAGCCCTTGTTTGTAGTCATTGCAGAGGTTAACATCTTGGTCAACGAGAAAAAGGCCAGCACAAATATTTGGCCTCAGCCGTTTTCGAACTACCAAATTAGACGTGCATTGAAAGTCCAACGCTCTACCATTCGGCTATCCCGGCTCCCCGGGAAAAAAATTTAAACATCAAATACAAACATACGAACTTGAAACTTTGTGACGTAACTGAATAAACTGAATAAAAGCACTTCTTCCGCTGTGTGTCATTTTGGTTTGCATACATAATAATAATAATAATGAGTATTGTATAGGCGCTTTACCCAATTTCATGAATTGGCTCAATGCGCCGCGAACTGAACCCAACACGCATGCTCACGTGAATCACACTCATTCTCTCACACACTGGACATAAACACATTACTAGCGCGTGGTGCGAAGGGTCAGCTCAGCTATTTAAATTTCGGAATTTTAGAATTGCTTTTTTTTTCAAATTTGGTGGGCTGAACATTTCCAAAGCAGAAGGGGAGAGGAAGCCGGAGTACCCGGAAGAGAACCCCCGACGATCGGCCCGAATGAACGGTGCCACACACGATAAGGAAAAATTCTTTGTTCCCGAGTGGGACTCGAACCCTAACCTCTCGCACTTGGTGACATGTCTCATAACCACTAGACCACTGACCGCCCGCGTATATAGTCATCCCAGTCCTTTCTGGTAAAATAATGTTTTATCATAACAGTTCACACCAACCAGCCAACCAACCAACCAACCAACCGATCAACCAACCACAAAGTATTATCAGCAGAAACCCTGGTCAAGCACCCCTTCAGAAGACCCATTCTTGAAGCGGTGTTTCCCTTCACGGTAGACTTTCCAGGTTTTTTCCGTCTCGCTTTTATTGGAATTCAGCGAGCCCATTCGCCTGGCTCACACACTGTTGGGGGAGGATTGCAATGCGCGTTCCGAATTGCCCTGAAATTGAAATGTGCGGTGACCGAATAGTGACGATTCACTGAAGGTGCGCTCCGCATAAAATGAGATACGTGGTCTGCAGGTTTATATATCTGAAACGAAACCGGCTTCCAGACCCAGCTACAGGCAGGCAAAGAGCGAGTCCCCTTCCTGAAACATTTCCCAACGTTTTGTTGATAAGCCCCTGCCCACGGAAAAAGGGGGATATTGCGATTAGCTGCGTACTCTGTGTGTGTGTGTGTGTGTGTGTGTGTGTGTGTGTGTGTGTGTGTGTGTGTGTGTGTGTGTGTGTTCATTATTGGACTCCAGAGAAGCACTCATTGTCTTCAGTTAAACTTGAAGAATGGTGAAAGTCACCGACGTTTGTTGAAGTGCTACGTTAAAAAAACAAACACAAAAAACCAGCCTATGTCTACGTAGCGAAGGCAGCATCAAGGGAGGCAGCTAAGCTCAGCTTAAATTATGAGGAGTTGCTTCCCTTCACCAACAAGCCGACCACTTCAGAACGAAGACCAAGGAGGGGTTGGGTGAGCCGCTAGCAACGGAAGCTGCGTTTTCCACTGCCTCGGCGTGGCCTGTTGTAGTTGTTATTGTTGTTGTTTTGTTTTGTTGTTGTTTTGTTGCTGTTTTTATATGTACTTCATGTTCATGAATATTGGAATTATTCTCAAAATTATGAGGTTTTTAATGTAGAGTACTTTCTTCATTTCGTAGCGCGCACGAGTATTCCACGGTTTTTTTTTTGGTTTTTTTTTTTTGGTTTTGGCCCTGTATGCGAAAATCAGGCAAGATAAACGGTTTTTTAAGGGCTCTTTCTTCAGTAAACACGAGTAAAATCAAAGTGCAAGACTCACACTAAACAAGATTTAAATCCAATTTGAATTAAATAAAGCGAGGTCACTGGTGCACAATTCCTAACTTAAGACTGCTTTTAACTGGGCACAGCGGGCGAAACACACATGTGCACATCACAGTCGTTGTGTTCGGTGTGTCTACTAACTACAAAACTGAACGCAGCTGTGCTCGGTGACACTGAAACCGATTGAAGATGCACTGTCCGCCATGTTTGCGCGCCGAGTGACGCAGTAAAGCCAATCAGAATCCGTTGTGGAAACCACAGTCACAGTTGTGGCTATTTGAAACCCAGGTTGCTGTGATGACGCCACAGCGGCGGAAACCCCCCCAAATCACAACTGTGTCACAACTGTGGACAGTACTGTGGCGTTCCGCAGTGCCCAGTTAAGAGCCGGCTTTACTTGGAAGGAACTGAGTTAAGTGGCGGTCATTTGGTGCGAGTGAGTGAGTTTTTAGGGCTTAAAGCCGCGCAAGCCACGAAGACTAATTCGCGGCTGAGTGTGCCTGCACTACATGAAAAAAAAAAAAACCCACAAAAATGTAACGTTGGACAAAGGATGCAAACTGGTCTACGGGGCAATATACACATAGGACATGCAGGAGACGCTGCACCTTCATGCTAATTTCTCCAACTCCCGGTTACAAAAAAGCGTACAAAACAAACAATTACTAGGTAAAACAAAGATCGATACTACGCGCATATACAGCAAATATTGCAAGTTATCATCTCCTAGGCGCAATAAACCAGTTCACAGCATAAATTATGCCTAACATCACTTATTCCTAACCACTGGTAGTGCAGACGTGAGTGAGGGGTTAAAAAGAAGAAATATAGATGAAAGGGCCGAACTTAGAAATCAGCTGAGAGAAGAGAGGAAGGACAGAACGGCTAAATTCGGGAGGTTTTAAAGAGAAAGAGACAGGTGAATGGGCTGGTGAGGGATAGACAGAGAGGTAGGAAGGAAAAGTCCTTAGTTGCCAATAAAGACAACATGCCTGGGAGGCAGTTGGAGAATAGGCGGTCATTTGGTGCAGTTCCTACGTATTTATGAGACCCCGAAGATTAGAAGTTTAATGATTTTAAAATGTGCATTTACTTGTGTGTGTGTGTGTGTGTGTGTGTGTGTGTGTGTGTGTGTGTGTGTGTGTGTGTGTGTGTGTGTGTGTGTGTGTGTGTGTGGGTGGGTGGGTGGGTGGGTGGGTGGTGTTTTTGATTTAGTTCAAAATGATGCACATTTCTGCGTCGTTATACCCTGCATGATTTTGCGGTGTCAGATAAGAGAGAGAGAGAGAGAGAGAGAGAGAGAGAGAGTTAAAAAAGAGGTAGTTCTGAAGTTTTTGACTTTCTTTTGAGAGAATGAAATACCTCCGCTGCAAAGATTCTTATGGCAAACACATCTCTTGTTTGTGTCATCCTGTCTTTCAGTGTCCGATTTCTGCCATCTCGCTCTTGGTGACTGGTTTGCTGAAGAAAAGCCCAACATAATTTTTTTAAGCCAGAACCAGCGGCATTTCGTGTCTTAATTGACATTCAATCCGATGCTTCGGTTTTGCTCGGTGTTTTTTTTTTTTTCCGTATGTCCTTTAGCGACAGGATTCAGCGCAAATGAAGTAACATCTGTCAGTTTTGAGAAGGCCCCCAAGTCAATGCCCACAAAAAGAAGATGCCCTGTTTCCTATCCCTTCTTTAAAAAAAGAAAGAAGTGCTGTTCCCAATCATTTCTGAAAAAAAAAAACCTCTCGCTCTCTCTCTCTCTCTCCGGTATCTTGGGGGGGGGGGGGGGGCCGGAAAAACCGAATAGTAAAGCGTTGGACTTTCAATGCTCGGGTCGTGAGTTCGAATCCCGGCTGGCACAAAATATTTGTGCTGGCCTATTTCTCGTTGTCGCGTCTTTGATATCACCCATACGCGGTGGAAAAGGACGTGAAACTCCTAAACACCCACCATCCCACTCTTCTTGCATGACAGGACATAATTATTACATACTCGAGGCCCGTAGCGTTACATATTTTCGTCAAACACCCACCATTCCCGGTATCTGACTGCATTGAATTGTCTTTCTCTCAGCCGCTGACTGTCTCTGTCTGTCTGTCTGTCTATTGTCTGTCTATTGTTGTCTGTCTCTGTCTCTCTGTGTCAACCTGTCTCTCGCTTAGACGGAAATGCCCCTGGTCATTACAAGAAAACATAGGAGAACTGAATACTCGTTGTTTACACTTTGCGCGAGCTTTGAAGCTTTTAGAATCATCTCTCTCTCTCTCTCTCTCTCTCTCACACACACACACACACACACACACACACACACACACACACACACACACACACACACACACAGAGGGGGTGGGGGGGGGTGGGAAGGAGAAAGACAGAGAGAGTTTGAAACCAAAGTCTGGTGGATCTCTTTTTCAGCAAGCAAACAAATTGAGCTCCTCCATTGAGATTCCCCCCCCCCCCCCCTAAGAACTCTTCACAAAAGTATCTCATCTAAACGTGGGTGTCGGACGTGTCCTGTTTCTGCGTGGGGTGCTGCGCTCTGCAAAAGTATCATTTTTTTTTTTTTTTTTGTTCTGCAGAACTGCACTTCTTTTGTCCCTAATCTGGCCAGCTAATTTCTCGCTTTCATTTCCCCCAGACGCTGACGCACTAAGGTGTCGCGTAACGAGAAATGTCGGGGTTTGAAACACCGCTCTCTCTGAAGTGCCCACTTTATCTTTCCTTGTTCTCTGTGAGGCGAGATTGTGTTCTAGATATTTTAGGGGGCGTAACGTGGTCGTTTGAAAGCGTTCAATGAGATATCGGTTTACGACGAGAAAGCATTTATGGTTGGCGAAATCTGACAAGACAGCAACTTTTTTTTTCTACGGAAAAATCGACGATGAGAAAATAAGCATGTTTGTTTCCGGCAGATTATTTTTCTGCGTAAAAAGCACTTTTGTAACAAAACCCTGGTTTTCTGAAGAAAATACGGCAAAAAAACAAACAAACAAAAACAGAAGTGATAATCTTAATTTTCAGGAGAAACCCAACTTAGCTGCAAAATACACTGGCAAGGGATGACAAAATAGCAGGATTTTTTTTTCAGAAATCCAGTTTTCTGGCGACCCTCCCCCCGCCCGCCTTCCCTCCCCCCCCCCCCCTCCTGTTTCCATTTGTCTGCTGGTAAACAGGATTTTGCCATTTTTCTGTAGAAAAGCAGTTTTTCTTTGTCGTTTTTCTGCTGAAAAACTGTTTTCAGGCACAAAAACTGCATTGTCCTTTTTAAAAACATAAAACCAGTTTCTCTACTAAAAAGTGTCACTTTTTTGCAGAAAAAAGAATTCCTGAAGAAAAACAGGATTGTACATTTTTCTGCAGGAATATAACTTCTTCTTTTTTCAGATTTCGCCAACCGTGTATGCTTACTCACCGTAAATCGCTGTCAAATCGGACACCTTTAAACTGCCACGTTACACACCCCGTGAATACAATTCAATATATCTTTATTACCCCCAGTGGGAAATCAAATGTTTGGGAGTGGAACTCCATACTGTCCAAGATAACACGGCAATATCAGCAAGTACGTCTTCTTTTCTTTTTTTTTTTTTTTTTTTTTTTTTTGGGGGGGGGGGGGGGCTGTTTTGTTATATTGGGGTTTATCGTCCCTTTTTATCACATAAGGGTGACACCAGAGACGGGACAATAGCCAACACAAATATTTGGCTCCCCGTAAGAATTCGAACTCACGACCCGAGCATTGAAAGTTCAATACTCTACCACCAGGTTATCCCTGCTCAACCAGCATGTACGAAATTAGGCATCTTCATACAATATAGAAAATGGGAGACTTAGGATGATATAAACTCACTATCCATCCATTTGGCACTGAAACAGCCGTAGAACTCAGTAAACAGTTTTTTTCCTCTAAGATCTCATTGCCAACATAAAGACTTTCAACTCATACACTTTTTTTTCTGTTTTTCGTGTTTTACAACATAGACACATAATTTACACAGAAATACATACACTGCAGACAAACAAACAAGCAGACTGAGATAAATGAGTAAGAACTTTAAAAAAAGAAAAGGTAATTGCAATAGTGACGAAATATATACGTCAAAATATATATACGTCAGAAAGAAAAAGGGGGGAAAAGGAGAAAAGGGAACTGGAAAAAAGAATACATGTACAACAATCTCAGTAATACCTTGGAACAGTGTACATCAATAATAACAATAATAATAATGAATATTGTATAGGCGCTTTCCCCAGTTTCGTGAATCGGCTCAAAGCGCCGCGAACTGAACCCAACACGCACGCTCACGTGAATCACACGCATTCTCTCACACACTGGACATAAACACATTACAATCACGTTGTGGAAAGGGTCAGCTCAGCTATTTAAATGTCGGAATTTAGAATTGCATTTATTTTACAAATTTGGTGGGCTGAACATTTCCAAAGCAGAGAGGGGGGGGGGGGAGCCGGAGTAATAATAATAATAATAATAATAATGAGTATTGTATAGGCGCTTTACCCAATTTCACGAATCGGCTCAAAGCGCCGCGAACTGAACCCAACACGCACGCTCACGTGAATCACAGGCATTCTCACACACACTGGACATAAACGCATTACAATCACGCGGTGCGAAGGGTCAGCTCAGCTATTTAAATTTCGGAATTTTAGAATTACATTTATTTTTCAAATTTGATGGGCTGAACATTTCCAAAGCAGAGGGGGAGGAAGCCGGAGTACCCGGAGAGAACCCCCGACGATCGGCCCGAATGAACGGTGCCACGTACGAGAAGGAAAACTTCTTTGCCTCGAGTGGGACTCGAACCCCCGACCTCTCGCACTGGTGACAAGTCCCGTAACCACTAGACCACCGACCGCATCAAACCTGAGTGAAACAAGTCATACCGTGCTAATGTAATATCAGTAAACGTCATACACTTTAAACTCCGGTTCTGCAAGCGGATATCAAAAGCAAATGTTCCAGACTTGCACAAAAGGTTCTGTGTTACCTCAGCGGCTGATTTCGATCGAAGATTGGGGTTTTAAAAAAAAAAATCCTTTAAGCTGCACCCCGCCATGCACAGGCAAGATGTTTTTGCTTTCACCGTCAAGTCTGACTTGAAATTCAAATTCAAATTACTTTATTGTCTGTTTACGAGAAAATCTAAAACAGAAAATCTTCTTTGGTGTCACATGATGCTCTGTCACATGATGCTCTCCTACTTCTGGACACTACGACAACTGTAACTAGAGAGGGGTAGGCTGGTGTTGGAGGGTTTCAACGTCCTTTTCCATCAAACACGGGTGATATCAAAGACGGGGCAAGAAAAAATAGGCCGACACAATAAATTATTTGCCCCAGCGACTTACGACCCGTACACGGTGAGACAGGCAGACCAGCGGCTATCCTGGCTCCTCAAGCGGAAAGGGGATGAACTGTTGGTACGGACTAATAAATCAAGTTTAATACAACTGCTAACTGGTATTTTTCAATACTGTTTACTTCGTAGAACAACTGGACGGATGGTATGAACAGAATTCATTTTCCAAAGTATCGCGCCAAGTTCCTCGCGTCGATCTAACTCGATGAGTCATGGTGCAATAATAAGCCAAATGTACTCCCCCGGCTCATTTGACCCCGGGGTACTTCTAGCTTCTGACCCGAGCACGTCCAGCAGGCTCAGGCTGCTTAGACCAGGGGCACTTCTAGCCCAAAGCTGCATTGACCCAGGGCACTTCGCGATGAAGGGTACATTCCGCGTGTTAGAATGGAAACGCAGCACGGCACAGGTTCTCTTTGTATAGGGACTTTAGGTTGCGCTGGATTCGTAACCTGCTCTCGTCTGGGGGTTAGTTACCACAGTTTCTCTTCTCATTTCTCTCCCTTTCTCCTTCTATTCTCTCCCTTCCCCTCTTCAACCACATCTAAGGGAAGTAAACGAACCCGACCAGACTTGACGCACACACACACACACACACACACACACACACACACACACACACACACACACACACAACACAACCCATCCAAGGTACACAACTCCGACCGCCAACAGGTTGGCCTCCCTTCTGCCGACGAAACAGAGTCAGCCTTACGTCTGCTCATTCTGTTAGTCTTTGATTAGTTTAACGCCCCCGACGGCTGCAGGAATGATAGGAAACGGTCGAAAGGTCTGCCCTGCTTCATCGATTCTGGAAAGATCATAGAACAAACCGCGAGCTGTCTTTGAATTTCAAATGGCGGGAAGGGTTCTAGTTGTACGTGACCGGAAAGGTTAAGCGCGTTGTTCACAACTCGATTGAAATTCTCGCGAGAGGGCGACGAAAGATGACGCCCAGACTGTTATGTCGGAGGGGCTGTTGGAGGAAATCTTTGAACAACAGGCAGAGCAAAATTCATGTCGGTCGTAGTAGGCAGTATGGAGAGAGAGAGAGAGAGAGAGAGAGAGAGAGAGAGAGAGAGAGAGACTGAAACTTTATTTTCCAAGGATGAGATCATAGACGCACAGGTCTCTCTTACTGTCTGTCCTTGCCACACACACACACACACACACACACACACACACACACACACACACACACACACACAGAGTGGGTGGGTGTTTGGGGGTTTAACGTCCTTTTCTACCACGTACAGGTGATATCAAAGATGGGGCAACGATGTAAAGGCCAGCACAAATATTTGGCCCCAGCCGGCACAGAGAGAGAGAGAGAGGGGGGGGGAGGTGTTTAGGAGTGTAACGTCCTTTTCCACCACGTAGGAGTGATATCCAAGACGGGGCAAACGAGAAAAAGGCCAGCACAAATAGCTGGCCCCAGCCGGGCTTCGAACTCACGACCCGAGCATTGAAAGTCCAACGCTCTACCATTCGGCCATCACGGCAGCCCTAGTCGACAGTAGGGATTGTTAACGCCAGTGTACTACTACTACTACTACTACTACTACTACTACTACTACTACTTTTGCTGCGGCTGCTACTGCTACTGTCCTACCGCCACTCATACTGCTACTACTGACAGAACTTAAAGGGGCACTGCTATCTTTTCATGTTCACATATCGGTCTGCGCTGTTTTCGTGGTATCTATCATCACACCACTCAACCTATACAGTGACAGCGTCTGTAATGCTGGCACTGACCCAACAGAAGCGTACTCGTCGACGCGGCGGCCACAGTGAGCGCTCCAGTAGTGTAACAAAAGTCGTAGAATTTGAATGTTCGACCGCTCGCGCGAAAGGTAAACAACACTGCATCGCATCAAGAGCTGTACTAATCATCAAGATAGAGTATTTCGAACGTACTGACAAACTATGACCTTTCCATACAAAAAAACGTCTTGAAACTGCAAAGAAGTCCTTGACTTTTTGAGACGTGTGTGGAATCCTGAATTTGACGAAGCAAAAACATTCCTTGGTTGGGATGTTTTGTATCGGAAAATTGCATCTGGTGCATGGGACAGTGCTTCCCACAATCTTTTCACTGATTAAGACGGCGTCCGCTTACTGTGTAAGGCAAGAAACAACCCATCTAAGGATCAGAAAGGCAGAAAATGTGCATGCAGGAACGCACGGGAAAAAGTTAGACGACAAATTAGATGGGAAGAAAGAAAGACTGACAGATAATACTCAAGGAAAGAACTGCAGGCAAAAAAACAAACGGACAAATAAAAGCATGACAGGGAACTCTAAAACCCGAACCAGTTGCGTAATTTTTGTGTAAAATGTCAAACTACTCTCTATATTTTTTTCAAGAAATAACAGTTGATCTTCTAATGTGGAAGGGGTGGGGGGTGGGGTGTTTGGGAGTTTAACGTCCTTTTCCACCACGTATGGACGATATCAAAGACGAGGCAACGAGAAATAGGCCAGCACAAATGTTAGGGCCCAGTCGGGATTCGAACTCACGACCCGAGCATTGGAAGTTCAACGCTCTACCATTTGGCTATCCCGGTTCCCCTCTAATGTGGAGGAAGAATCTGCCTGCCTAAAAGGTATTTTCGCAATGACTGGTAACGATCTTTACTTTTGTAGCACGCGTCTTCTTTTGAGAACTCCCCGCAAAGATAACACTGCTGAAATATAACACTGCTGTCAGTATCACACACCATTAACTCAATTGCTACCAAGTAAGTTTTGGGTTATGGCCTTTGTTGTTGGTTTGGCACCAGTGGCCTTACTAAAAATAAAAAAAAGTCTGCATGGATTTAGATATGGTTTTGTGGGAGTGTTGCACTTTGATTACATTTGTGTTTGCTGCCATAAGAGCCGTTAAGGGAAACGTAAGTTTTGCCTGATTTTCGCACACGGGGCCAAAACCGAAAAAAAGTAAAAAACGCGGGATACTCGTGCCCGGTACGAAATGTGTTAACATGATGATGATGATGATGATGATGATGATGATGACTTCATACAGAGCACGGCTCCACCCTAACTGAGTGCTAACGGTGTTTAGGGGGAGGTTTCGAAAGGACAAAGAGAAAAAAAAAGTGATTTTGTATTGCACACTGACAAGAAAAAGCGCGGTGTAGGGCTATAAGCAGACAGTAAAATTCAAGAGTGCGTTAAACTACCAGAAAGGAGAAGGTCCGAACGATATTCATAAAGTGAATGAACACGGTTAGTCTAACCGGTCCCCCAGGAGGTACCCTACGTCACGTACGTCTCTACAATAAAGATGGGAGCTGAGGGGTGGGGGGAGGTGTAAAAGATGGTGTAGAAGATAGCAAAACATATCTGTATTTTGCTGGGGAAAACGCAGTGCTAATAGCCTATAGACGATAAAAAGAGGCAACATGAATGTCCAGTGATGTCAATATTTCGGTTTAAGACGTCCTCAAGACCAGTGAAAGCATCCCACTCAGTAAAATGTAACAGATACGATGGAAGCTAAAAGAATATACGTGCATTTTGTACTGAAAAAAAACAAAACAAAACAAAAAACAAAAAAAAACCCCACAAGCTATCTTACCACGGTGAAGAGTAAGATAAGATAAGATAAGATAGATTTATTGCTTCTTAGTTACAATTAAGAAGAATTTGCTTTGCTCCTCTTGATAATAAAACACAATTGATATACACAAACATACCATAGAAATACATATACACATTCACACACTCAGTCATTGGCTAAAACACAATTTAAAGAGAAGAAGCACTGGCATTGCCTCACATTAAACTATGTTAAACAAGCACTAAGAATAACAGTTAAAAAGGAGGGGCAGGCCTAACACAGAATACAGATCACAGATAACAGTTCTCTCTACATATAGATCCTTCATCCACACACATCACATGTGTAACACATGAGATGGCAGGTAACAGGATATATACCGCTTTCTTTCGAAGCTATCCCACTCGGTAAAAAGTAAACGATGAAATGACGTACACCTGCATTTTGCCGGGAAAAACAGCTATCCCACTCGGTAGAAAGATGACATGGCAGATAACAGAATATATCTGTACTTTGTCGGCCAAAGGCTACCCCACTCGGAAAAATGAAAAATGACACGGCAGATAAGAGAATATATCTGTATATTGTCAGACACAATCTACCCCACTCGGGAAAAAAAAATTTAAAATGACACGGCAGATAACAGAATATACCTGTACTGTGTCGGACAATAGCTACCCCAGTCGGAAAAAGTATGATATGGCATGGCAGATAACGGAATAATCATACCTGTGCTTTGCGGGACAAACGCTACCCCACACGACAAAAACTAAAACAGGACATGGCAGATAACACAACATACCTGTACATTGTCGGACAACAGCTACTCCACTCGGTTAAAAAGTAAAAGATGACATGGCAGATAACAGAATATATCTGTGCTTTGTGGGAAAAACGCTACCCCACTGGGAAAAAAGTAAAACATGGCATGGCAGATAACAGAACATACCTGTACTTTGTCGGACAATAGCTACTCCACTGGGAAAACTTTTAAAAAATGAAGCGGCAGTTAATAAAAAATGCCTGTATATTGTCGGACAAAAGCTACCCAACTCGGTAAAAAGTGAGAGATGAGTGAGTTAGTTATTTAGGGCTTAACGACGCGCAAGCAATTGAGACTATTTCGCGGCTAAAGTGAAAGATGACCTGGTAGATAACAGAACACACCTGTACTTTGTCGAACAAAACGCTACCCAACTCGGTAAAAAGTAAAAGATGACATGGCAGAACGTACCTGTACTTTGTTGCACAAAAGGCTGTCCCGCTCAGTAACAAGCGATTCCGCTCCAGCACAAGTGGCGCAAAGTTGCCTCTAATGTCCAAAGAAGCAAGACCTTGTTTTTCTCCCAATGCACACCGCGCACAAGCAGCAGTCTTTGAAACACCCAGTACGCCTTAAGTGTCCAACGTGGAACTCACTTGTAGACCTAACGACAATCTCAACTCTGAGAAACGTTTTGAAGAAACAAAAACTGATGTCAGCGGGTCCGAAATTCAGACTTCACAAGAACTGCACGACAAAATTCGATTTCCAGACTTCACAAATGTGCGCTGAAAACTAACACTGGAGTATTCAGAGAAAGTTTCTGTCGCGGAGTCGCAAAGTCGTCCGTCGCTGACAAGTCAAAAACGACTTCTGACGAGCTCCTGGGGGATTTCTGGAAGCGTTTGCAAAATCGTTCCGTCCAGATGATCGGGCGATGAGACACTCTCAGCTTAAAGTCCGCACGCGACGAGCACTCTCTGAGACACGGCTTCGTGATGACAGTACGCTTGAGGACAAGTTAAAAAACAACACACACACACACACAGAAAATCGTGCATATGATAGCAGCCTTGCGCGCGTGCGTGTGTGTGCGCGCGAGTGTGTGTGTGTGTTTATACGCGTGCTGTTCCGTCGCAGCCTCCACTGAGCTCGCCGCTTGGGGGGGAAAGCGATGATGCTAGCAACAGCGACGCTTCTCCGACAGCAGTTGTCGCTGATACTGGCGGAGATGCCGCGGTAGCTGCTGCTGTCCCTGTGGCCGCTAAGGACGCGCTGAGCTGTGTGCTGTATTAGCGTGGGGCTGTCTTTGTCTTTGGTGTCGGCGGGTGTGCAGATAGAGGCAGCACGTGGGGATTGACGCGAACTCGGGGAAGAAGTTCCAGTGGTTGTTGTTGTTGTTGTTTCTGCTTCTGTTGTTGTTGCTGTTGCTGTTGTTGTTGTTGTGGTGGTGGTGGAGGTGGGTTGTTGTTGTTGTGTTTGTTTGTTTGTTTGTTTGTTGTGTTTTTGTTTTTGTTTTTTTTGGGGGGGGGGTCTTTTTGGTTAGGGGTTTGTTTGTTTTTTTGTTTTTTTTTTTGGGGGGGTGTTTTTTGTTTTTTGGTTTGTTTGTTTTTTTCGGGGGGGGGGGGGGGGGGGAGGAGGGTCAAAATGATGATTGGGTGGGTGTCTGGGAGTTTGACGTCTTTTTCCACCACGCATGGGTGATATCAAAGACGGGACAACGAGGAAAGAAGCAGCACAAACATTTGACCCCAGCCGGGACTCGAACTCACGACCCGAGCATTGCAAGTCCAACGCTCTACCATTCGGCTACCCCGGCTCCCCGATGATTAATGTGATTTATCATGAACCTTTATACAAGAGAAGCAGAAAGCTGAAACTATTGGTCGCAAAACGTTTTTCGATACCAAAAAAGTTGTGAAATGTTGACAATAAATATAGATACGTGTGTGTGTGTGTGTGTGTGTGTGTGTGTGTGTGTGTGTGTGTGTGTGTGTGTGTGTGTGTGTGTGTGTGTGTGTGTGGTTCTAAACGATGAAATATGTGAATATTACGAATGTTCTCAAAAGAGAAGCAGGAAGCGGAAACTACTGAAATACTGGTCGTAAAACATTTTCTCGATACCAAAAAAAGTGTTTTAAAAAGACAAAACAAAAACTAAAATAAATATGAATACTTGAGAGCCCCATAAATGTCACACACACACACACACACACACACACACACACACACACACACGCACGCACGCACGCACGCACGCACGCACGCACACACACACGTGGACTTTCGCATTCTTACCGTTTACTGAACTCCTGAACATTATTAGGCTACAACATGCTCCCTGGTACAGAATATTCGCGCCACGCGGAATCCAGTGTGGTTAAGACTCAAACAAGACCTGATCGCTTTCTCTCCAGCTTTTATATTCTGTCCTCTCGCAGAGATTTAAAAAAAAATTAATGTTGCAGTCCTCTTCTGTCACCTCTTCAACAGGTGTTTCATGCAGATTCATAACGGTTAGACTCAGTAGACAATAGCATCATCCTGTAAGATCTATGATTATTTCTCTTTGATCTACACACCCGTGCAAGCACAGTCACTGAACTCTGTCACAGTGGCAGAGTTCACACAGTGTCCTGAAACAGCGACAAAACCGTGCCTAAAAACTGCCCTCACTTCCTGTGGGAGTCCGCCCACGCTACTGTGCACATCTCCGTGCAGTGGTCATCCGTCCGTGCAGTGATCATCACAGCAGCCGTGACCGAGTCAGTACTGTCCGCAGTGACCCCCATACAAGTCGCGTCACTTTTGAATTTGGTCAGTGTCGCTCGTATGCGAGCTGAAATGATTACGCAAGAAACAAAATTGCTTTCAAACACGTGTACTTACCGGTAGTAGCATAGCTTGCGCCATGTCCAACATCACTCAGTCGTCTCAACTGACGTATCCGCGGCGTGGTCACATAATGAGCCGGGTTGCACGGGAATGTGCACAGTAGCGTGGACGGACCCCGACAGGAAGGGGGGCAGTTTTTCGGCACTGTTTTGTCGCTGTTTCTGGACAGTGTGTTAACTCTGCAACTGCGACAGAGCTGACTGTGCTTGCACGGTCGACTCTGTAAATTTTTTTCACACTTCGGAAAGATTTTTGTTGGGAGCTCACATCTTTAAAACATTAAAACAGAAAGGCATCCCGTAGTGTAGTGGTTAGCACTTCGGACTATGATCCGGGAGACCCGGGTTCGAATCCCAGCCGAGGCAAGCGGGATTTTTCCTACCTAGGTCGGCTCCTACCCAGAGCGGGTGTGCTATGGGCCCGATGGGGAGGCTGTTGCCACACAGCCGAGTTTCACCCACTTCACGGGTGCGACTTTGGGGGTGCTTCCCTTGGTATGACACGTCTTATGATGTGGATGATTACACGGCCGGCACCGCAGGTGCCGTAGTTCCCGGGCCTGGTTAATGCCGGGATATTTATGACATATTTATTTATGACAGGAAGCGTGGAATGCGGCCCTGTCCCGCAGTCCCAAACCACATGGACCTCCATAGCATCATCTTACTATCATCCTCATCTCCATCATCATGCATTATAAAAATTGTCCCAGCTTCCGAGTCCTCCGTGGGTTCCCATAACCAGGAAGGAACACCACTGGAGTTGGCAAAGAGTTGGGGCAGCAAAAAAAAAAGAAGAAGAAGAAAACAGAAAAAAAAAACAGAAAGGCATGCAGTCTGTCAGTGTCGCAGATTATTACCTGTTATTCACTCACACAATATTTTGTCTCGTATGTCTTGGTAAGACACCAACACCAGCTACACTTTTTCACACACACACACACACACACACACACACACACACGTGGATTTTCGAACTGGTACCGTTTATTGAACTTCTGCACGTTATTAGGTCACAACATGCTCCCTGGTACAGAATGTTATTAATGTCACGTGGAACCCAATGTGGTTACAATTCAAAATGAGACAGAATAAAAACGTAAAACGCTTTCTTTTTTTCAAATCTGGCATTCAAACAGTTACAGGCTATTTCTAAACCCCTTCCAGAATGCAGACTTAAAAAATCTAACACGTCAAAAGCCTTTTTGAAATCAGTCGATAAGAGCGGGCGCCGCATGTCAATTTGCATCACGCTGCGTGTTTGAGAAGAGGTTTCGCGGAATTGAAAACGACCTAAGGCGTGCGCCATAAGAACCAATGCACGTGCAAAACGTGAATAATTCCCTCCTCTTTTCAACAAATGCGACGAGTAATCTCCCTCAATTTCTTGGGCTCTCGTTGGCTTCTCGGGGTTTTTTTTTTGTTTTGGTTTTTTTGTTTTTGTTTTTTGGTACAGTTCTAATCACGTGATTTTCTTGTCCACTGCAATGGATCAAGTGGGGTCTAACGAAGGGTACAGGCCCGTGCGTATGATGTTCCATTTGTCCACCCTTATGTCATAAAACAGGACAGAACCCACGCACCTTCTCCAGCTCACCCTGGGGACCCGTTTGTGGTGGAAAAAGGACGTTAAACCCCCCAAACACCCGCCCAACCCTTCTCCAGCCCACCCACCATCCACATCCAGTACCCTTCCCCTCCCCGTTCCCTTCCGGCGTGCGACGATATAATTATGTTATCCGTTCCCTTCTGGAGTACGACAAGATATAATACGAGATATGTGTTATCCGTCCCCTTCTGAAGTACGGCAAGGTATATGTCATCCGTCCCCTTCTGGAGTACGACGAAAAATATGTTAACCGTCCCCTTCTGGAGTACGACGAAAAATATGTTAACCGTCCCCTTCTGGAGTACGACGATATAAGTTATCCGTTCCCTTCCGGCGTGCGACGATATAATTATGTTATCCGTCCCCTTCTGGAGTACGACAAGATATAATTATGTTGTCCGTTTCCTTCTTGAGCATGACGGGAAACCGTTCCCTTCTGGAGTACGACAAGATATATGTTATCCGTTCCCGGTTGAAGTACAAGATAATTATGTTATCCGTTCCCGTCTGGAGTACGACAAGATATATGTTATCCGTTCCCGGTTGAAGTACAAGATAATTATATGTTATCCGTTCCCTGCTGGAGTACGACAAGATATATGTTATCCGTTCCCGGTTGAAGTACAAGATAATTATATGTTATCCGTTCCCTGCTGGAGTACGACGAGAAATATGCTAACGTTCCCTTCCGGAGTGCGGCAAGATATAACTGTTATCCGTTCCGTTTTGGAGTAAGACAATAATATATATGTTATCCATTTCCTTCTGGAGTACGACGAGAAATAATTATGTTAACCGTTCCCTTCCGGAGTTCTTGTGTGCTGCCGCCAATAAAGTTCTGGTAGACCGTCATAATGCTTGTGCTGGGCGTTATCTTACGTCATACTTTTAATGACGTCTTTGACAAGCTATACCGGCGGTAGCACTCGAGAGGTCCAAAGCACTGTCGAAGCGTTAATATGCTTGTGTTGGGCGTAGAATGAGTGAGATTTAGAGCCGCGCAAGCACCAAAGACTAATTCGCTGATGCTGGGCGTGGTCTTACGTCATACTTTAAAGACTTTGACACGCGATGTTGGCGGCAGAAATCCCGCGTTGTCAAAGCGTCAATATGCTTGCGCTGGGTGTGATCTTACGTCATACTTTTAATGACGTCTTTGACAAGCGACGTTGGCGGCAGAAATCCTGCGTTGCCAAAGCGTTAATGTGCTTGTGCTGGGCGTGATCTTACGCTGTTTAAAACACACTGTTTGTGGCGTTTTTCTTGAGATTGCAGAGCTTTATTCGGTGCATCAGAATCAGTCAGCAGAAGCCACTGTCACACGCCGTCAGTAGGTTGGCGTGGAGGAGCAATGGCAATGGCTTCGACGAGCACAACACGACAAGAAACAGATAAAATAAGTACACAGAACGATACTGATGAGGAACAAGGAATTCAATAGAGAAATACAGACTAGAAACAACCCAACAACAACACACATCACAAGGACAAAACCCTAACCTGCATCCCTATTATATTAGATAGAAGAGAGAAAGAGAAGGAAGGACTACACAGGAAGAAAAGGTATACCCGATAGGCCCTGTCCGCCAGCCGCCGCCGAGTCCCAACCCGCACTGAGGGGTACTAACTGGCAGTGGCCACACGTGAAACTTATGAACTTTCCTCTCCGCCCAACCTAGAATGCCAGGAGACTAACACAATACATATGACACACGAGCATCACACACATATACGCGCACCTTACGACACCCAAAACACACACACACACACACACACAGCACTTCTATCACAGCCAACACACACACACACACACACAACACACACACAGCACTTTTATCACACACACACACACACACACACACACACACACACACACACACAGCACTTCTATCACAGCCACCAAGTCCCGAAAACGGTCGCGATGGACAAACGAAACATCCTCCTATCTGGCAAATAACCTTAGTGCTGCAAACGCGGCAGTTTTTCATTCCAACGGCGTCACGAACAAAGAGACTTTGAAGAGGACTTTACGTAAACCCGACGCTGCCGAGTAGCGCATTTCTGAAACTTGACTTGACAAGTGAAAGCGGCCATTACTATACGCATGTACGTCTGGATCCGTAAATAGCTCAGCCAAGCCCCGTCAAACGCCGGCAGAAGTCACCGCAGGTCAAAATCAGAAACCCCCGCTTAAAAGCTTCCGATTTTTGCATTTCACGCACAATATGGTATAAGCCGTTGAGTGCAAATCTCTCAGCAGCCGACAAGCCCCGGACGACTTAGCGTAATAGACACACGCTGATAGACAAAACGCCGCAGTAATGGCGCAATGGAATGAGGTGTTGCGGTAAAGCGAAGGACTGGTGTGATAATTTCGCTCTCTATATTGTGCCGGTGTCGAGGGGTTGTTAAAGGAGCTAGTGCGACCGCCCCCTTGTTTAATGTGTCCAGGGCCCGCATGTAAAAGTCGGGGTTAGGGAGTTTAGCCCCGGGTTAGGGTCTAACCTCGAACTAAACTAGCTCTAGGGTTAAATTTTCTGTTTTTGTTGTTGTTGTTGTTGTTTTTGGTTGTTGTTTTAAATCAGGAAGCACGTCCATTCCAGCAAGGTGCCTAACATGGACAGGACGGGAATTCCCCAATGAGAGAGAGAGAGAGAGAGAGAGAGAATCAATTTAGAGTGATAAACTGAAAAAAGCTGCTGACAAAGAAAGCTGCCTACGCATGCAGCCACACTGCAAGACCAAAAAAAATGTCAGATGACCCACGTGTTTCCAGAAACAATCTCTGAAATGCCAAGAGGCAGACGTTACGCAGATTTCCCGAAGTTGAGAATATGAAGTTTCGTTTCTTTCACTGAAAACGAGAGACAAAAATAAAGCTGATTTAAAAAAAAAAAAAAAACCGCTGAATCCGCTCATGCATATACATCATGTCTGGTTCTCTGCGAAGAGACCCAAAATATTGCCAGCTCAGGTAACCTCAGAAAAGATCAGTATAAGTGTGTGTGTGTGTGTGTGTGTGTGTGTGTGTGTGTGTGTGTGTGTGTGTGTGTGTGTGTGTGTTGTTTTGTCTCGCAAAAAAATATATATACAGAGAGAGAGAGAGAGAGAGAGTAGGAACAAAGGCGTTGGTAAAGCCGAAAACATGCGCTCAATTAGGTCAATTTCAAAGTAGGGGAAGTAAGTAAAGCTGAGAGCGCTACCTAGATCTAGGAGATTTGTGATCCTTTGGACAAGTCTGCCTTGCTTTATATCGGCAACAAGCCACAGTGGAGGGGGTTAGGGTGAAACTATCATCCTATCGCTGAAACACCTAACAGATCTAAGGGTATCTCACCATTCATAGCCCCCCCCCCCCCCCCCCCATTCCCCTCCATAAGCTTTTGAAAAGTGAAGAGTTGTCATAAATTCGGTTGTTAGTGCTTGTGTCAAACATTTGTGTGCAGCTGCAAATGGAAACGGATTCAACAAATCGATCGTCATAAAGTTGCCGAGATGCAACTTAAGCCCTTGGCACACGTGACGAGCCTGCGAGGCACCCGCTTGGATACTGCGCGGGGGTTGCCGTCACACGTTGCGACACACTTTGGCTACCAGCTGCACCGACGGACCGGCGCTGGACAATACACAAAGAGCGAAAGCGCAAGGTCAGCGGCTTGGCGAGGGGAAAACAGGACAGTGTTGTATTTGCTGGCGAGCCGACGGCGTCGCGCTACAGTCCCTCCGGCGAGCCGATATAATTGGATGAGAGTACATTCCACCGGTGGTACAACGAACAAAGGTCGATTTAGATTTAGAAGTATTTTCATCATCAGTCTGTTTTTGATTGTGCTCTCTCTCTCTCTCTCTCTCTCTCTCTCTCTCTCTCTCTCTCTCTCTCTCCCTCTCTCTCGTGTTTTTTCGCTTTTTTCTTGGTGTTTGTTTTTAAACCCCCATAGCAGAAACTTTTTCCCCGCCAGACAGCGGAAATAAAGCTGAAAAAAAAGCGTGGCTAACATTGGGAGTGGATCAGCTCTGACACCTACATTGGACAGAAACAAGGAAATTCCTGAACGCTGCAGGGGAGAAAACTTTACGAGGAAGAGAATATGATCTTGAATTGTGGAGAAGTTTTTTTGTTTTTTTTAATATAATTTATAATTTTTTTGTAATGTTTTCTTGTTCGATATAAATGATTCAGGAGTTTGATGGTTGCAAACATACGAACGCCTCACTCGTCTACTCGTTCTAAATAATTAAGGACAGACTTACAAGGACGACTCCACTCCTGTCAATCTAAAGGGTCGAGCCCCCAGAATTCAGCCAATCGCGTCCCGCGACGTAATGAGCACAACGCATGGCATGGTCGGGCAAACTTTCTTGCCAGACACTACAAAGGGGAATTAGCTCGTGTAGTTCGATATGACTGAAACGTAAACAGAAAGCAGTAAGTCCTTTAACGTCATTTGAGAAAAAAGACCATTACGTCAATCTCTTTCTTCTTGAAATCACCCTTTTCCCATAAAATGACGTCACGGACGTACTGTGTTTTGCCAATACACGGCAGCGTGAAGGGGCGGGGCTTTGGCCTCGGGGTTTGCCGAGTGGAGTCGTCTTACAGGTTATAAACATGCCAAGATCAAGTAACCAAACTTGACAGTTGAGTTGAAAAGCTTGCTAGTTTCCAGTCACTGATGGCAGTCCTCTCCTCTGTAGTCCCCATCTTCCTGTTTGCTGTATTCTGCTGCCTGTTGTCCCCATCTTCCTGTTTGCTGTATTTTGCTGCCTGTAGTCCCCTCTTCCTGTTTGCTGTATTCTGCTGCCTGTAGTCCCCATCTTCCTGTTTCCTGTATTCTGCTGCCTGTAGTCCCCATCTTCCTGTTTGCTGTATTCTGCTGCCTGTTGTCTCCATCTTCCTGTTTGCTGTATTCTGCTGCCTGTAGTCCCCATCTTCCTGTTTCCTGTATTCTGCTGCCTGTAGTCCCCATCTTCCTGTTTGCTGTATTCTGCTGCCTGTTGTCCCCATCTTCCTGTTTGCTGTATTCTGCTGCCTGTTGTCCCCATCTTCCTGTTTGCTGTATTCTGCTGCCTGTTGTCCCCATCTTCCTGTTTGCTGTATTCTACTGCCTGTTGTCCCCATCTTCCTGTTTGCTGTATTCTGCTGCCTGTAGTCCCCATCTTCCTGTTTGCTGTATTCTGCTGCAGTCACCTTTTCGCTCTTTTTCCGGAGTCGTGCATAAGTCAGACAAGTGTCATCTAGCTGAAACACGCGTTACCTTGTTGTTGCCTGGTTCAAACACGTGTTGCCTGGTTCAAACAAGCGTCATCTGGTTCAAACATGTGACTTCTAGTTCAAACAAGTGGCATCTGGTGTCATCTGGTTCAAACAAGTGTCATCTGGCCTAAACAAGTGGCATCTGGTCTAAACAAGTGGCCTCTGGTTCAAGCAAGTATTATCTGGTTCAGACAAGTGGCGTCTGGTTGAAACAAGTGGCATCTGGTGTCATCTGGTTCAAACTAGTGTCATCTGGTCTAAACAAGTGGCCTCTGGTTCAAGCAAGTATTATCTGGTTCAGACAAGTGGCGTCTGGTTGAAACAAGTGGCATCTGGTTCAAACAAATGTCATCTGGTTCAAACAAGTGGCATCTGGTTCGAGCAAGTGTCATTTGGTTCAAACAAGTGTCAACTGGTTCAAACAAATGGCATGAGGCTCAAACAACTGGCATCTAATTTAACGTCCTCAGCAGAGAGCCTACAAGGAAAATCCGACCCAGCAAAGCTTCTCCAAAAAGCGAAAAAAAAGAGGAAATTATTGTCTATTTGAAACAGCTTATTCACACGCATGGTTTCCTATCAAAGTCAGGATCTGCAGCCAGATCGCCTCGCCTGTCGATGAAACGTATGCACGAGGCGCGCGAACTCGTGTTCCAGAACCAATGAACGACAGGAAAGCTCTTCTCCATTTTCAATCGTAGAGGAGGAAAAAAGCCACGCTCTTTCTCGCAAAGTCACGTCTCACGTCAGTTTCTTTCAGCTGATTTCATTATTGGATTTTTTTTAAAACCTTCTCTCCTTCACCGATTTCTCACCCGGGATTTTGAAATACGAATGGGGATATAGCTGGGTTTAGGTTGTTTTTTTTTTTTTTTTTTTTTGCTCTTGAGTGCGTGATCTTTGCATCTTGTGTCATGGCGTCTCAAGGGAGATAATTTCCAGTCTCTTGCCTCAAGGGAGGTAATTTGGGTGTTTTGGGATGTGTTGTTGGAAAGCAGAAAAGGCGGTCGTTAAGCCGACATCGGCTGGACTTCGATTTGATTTCAATTACGTTTGATATAGGAGATGTGGCCTGTAAAAGCAAGAAAAAATAACAAAAACAAAAACAAACAAAAAAAATTCTCGACGCAGCAGGGCTCTCTCTCTCTCTCTCTCTCTCTCTCTCTCTCTCTCTCTCGGGGAGCCGGGGTGGCCGAATTGTAGGGCGTTGGACTTCTGATGCTCGGGTCGTGAGTTCGTATCCCGGCTGGGGCCAAATATTTGTGCTGGATTTTTCATCGTTGCCCCGTCTTTGATATCACGCGTATGTGGTGGAAATGGACGTTAACCCCCCCCCCCCAAACACCCACCCACCCACCCTCTCTCTCTCTCTCTCTCTCTCCAAATTTATTCAAAGTTATTAAATTATTCAAATAACGGTGCGTTTTTCTAGCCACTGTATTTCTTTCTACCCCAACTCTTCGCCAGCGCCAGTAGTATTCCTCCCAGGACGTGGGTGGAATTGAAGGAGGGCTCGGAAGCTGGGGCATTTTTTTTTTTTAAATTGAACTTCTTTTTCTACACACATCAACTCATTGTTGTACATCAGACATAGAGCAGAGTACATACATGTATACATACAGCAACATATAAACACGTGTGCATCATATAATTTATACGCGTTCGTACACATACATAATTTTACTCCTATCTGTATGTAAGAAGAATGTGCGTGCATTTTTATGTGGAAGGAGAGAGAGAGAGAGAGAGAGAGAGAGAGAGAGAGAGAGAGAGAGCTGGGGCAAATTTTATCATGCAAGATGATCAGGAGGATCATCGTATGATGATGCTGTGGAGGTTCACGTGTTTTGCGACTGCGTGACAGGGCCGCATTCCACATTTCCCGTCACAGTTAAATATCCCGACGTTAACCAGGACCGGGGCATCATGGGAAGCACTGTCAAAAGTCGCACCCGTGAAGTGGGTGAGTCTCGGCTGAGTGGCAACAGCCTCCCCACTGTGCCCATAGCGCGCCCGCTCTGGGTAGCACCCGACCTAGGTAGAAAAAAAAAATCCCGCTTGCCTCGGCAGGGTGGGTGGATGGGTGTTTAGGGTTTAACGTCCTTTTCCACCACATAGGGTGATATCAAAGACGGGGCAACGATGAAAAAGCCAACACAATATTTGGCCCCAGCCGTGATCGAACTCACGACCTTGCCTCGGCAGGGATTCGAACCCGGATAGTAGTAGAGGTGGTGGTAGTAGTAGTAGTAGTAGCAGTGATAGTAGTAGTAGTCGTCATAGTTGAAATCTTGTGTGAAACTGGAGAGTGGGTGTTTAGGCGCTTAACGTTCTTTTCCACCGCATATGGGTGATATCCAACACGGGGCAACGAAAAAAAAAAAAAAAAAAAGCCAGCACAAATATTTCACCCCAGCTGAGAATCGAACTCACAACCCGAGCATTGAAGATCCAGCGCTCTACCATTGTGTGAAACCTGAAGTAACATAATACTGTTTCTGCCTTCACAACGTTCAGCAGTTTCTGTCTTTGTTCTGTCCACCCTCCAACAAAGCGGAATTTCAGATGACTGATAAGCATGGACTAAGTGATGAATGATTTTTTGTGTGTGTGTGTGTGGAAACAGGAGACGTGGAGCACGTGTTGTCCTCCAGATTTCACCAGAGTTATCTCCCGTGTCAAGGACGCGCGCACGCGCAAACACACGAAAAAGCAGCTGGTGTCCAAGCGAGGTGTCAGAGATGGACGGTGTGGGGGGGAAGAGATCAGGGAATTATTTATTGGATCTGTTCAGTGTCCGGGAACACGTGTGTGTGTGTGTGTGTGTGTGTGTGTGTGTGTGTGTGTGTGTGTGTGTCCTTCTTGCTTGTAGTTCTGATCAACAGGTAGGTAGGCAGGTGTTCGGGAGTCAGTTTAACGTCCTATTCCACCACGTTCGAATCAGTAGAAGTTGACATGCAAAAAGGAAAATGAAACAGAAAAAAAGGAGAACAAAATTCAACACTGTTTCTGACTAGACCGTTGCAAAGTAAAGTTTGACCCGTTGATTCTCTCTCTCTCTCTCTCTCTCTCTCTCTAGTCCCCACACACACACACACACACACACACACACACACACACACACACACACAGAGTCCAATCGCCCACGCGTCGGCTGTTTCCGCCAACCGTCAATTCAAGCATCTGTTCAAATGAAGGCGACATTTCATATTAGTGGCCATACATCAAACCATCTATACACTTAGCAAAGATGTCTAGCCACTGCACAAACAGAACTTGAAAAGCTCTCTCTGAAATATTGAAAAGAAACATGACGGATGAGAGCACTGGCCGTACGAGCAGCCAATGGGCGAAACAGTCCGGAATAGGGCTCAAGTTTCGAAATAATTGAAAGTATACAGGGATAATGAAACCAATTCATCTTCTTGTGTCGTGTGTGTGTGTGTGTGTGTGTGTGTGTGTGTGTGTGTGTGTGTGTGTGTGTGTGTGTGTGTGTGTGTGTGTGTATTTGTGTGAGTGTGTCACGGTGTGTGTGTGTGTGTGTTGGAGGAAGGGGGGGGGGGGGGGGGGGGGGGGTTAGCGTCAGGCACTTTCAGTTGTGAAAGTGATTGGTTCAGGTTACTTGCAGCAGTTTTAAATAGCAGGGAAGGATTCACAGGCAGGGTGGTGGGGTTGGGTGTGGGGGGGGGGGATTGAACAAGGCAAAGCACACACACACACACACACACACACACACACACACACACACACACACACACACACACACACACACATTCAGTCTATGTCCACCCGCCAACCGTCATTCCAAGCAGTTATTCAAATTGAGGCGAAAACGGAATCTGTACCCGCGTGTGCGGGAGACAATGATCGTACACCCAGGACACCTACTCCTTCCTCCCCCCACCCCCTACCCCATGTCCCCCCACCCCCACGACCCCCCCCCCCCCTTCACCCCCCAGGACCACCACCACCCCCCTTTCCTGTAGTTGTAAACACATTTGACGATGGTATGTACGTATAATTATGAGGTACAGAGTACAGTCTACGTCATAATTTAGTAGACCTCTAAATGCAATGCAAAGCCGTGCTCAGGACGTGCTGGCGAAAATTGAAATTTTCCTTACCGGTCGCCTGCAACACTACAGCTGACTCCTCGATATTCGCGCCGCCTGAAGCCTTCTGTTGGCTCAGTGCCAGTCTGTGGGATGCTGCTGTCACTGTGCAGGTGTGTAAGTGGCATGATGGCAGACACAACAGAAATAGCTCAGAATGATTTATGAAAATAGAATTATGAAAAGAGGGCAAAATATTGCAGCACCAACCCTGTTCCGGGACCGTCGCTTCTCTACGCCCTTGTCACCGAGTATTTTCGTTTTTCCTTCTTAGGTATCACTTAGCTCGGCTCGGTCTCGGTCAGCCCGATTTGGGCGTCGTCGTAGGTGCCTAGAGAAGCGACGGTCCCGGAACAGGGTTGTTGCAGCGCTTATTGATAAGCAACATTATTCTGATCCCGCGGCGAGTGACTAGTCCACTCGGCAAGCCCCGCGGCCAAAGCCCCGCCCCTTGACTTTGCCGTATATTGGCAAAACACGGTACGTCCATGACGTCATAGTATAGGAAAAAAGGCGGTGATTTCAAGATGAAAGAGATTGACGTAATAGTCACGTTTCCTCAAATGACGTCAATGGACTTACTGCTTTCTTTCCATGTTGCAGAACATTTCACACCTACACGTTCTTCCCTCGTTGTCGTCTCTGGCGAAAAGTTTGCCAGACCATGTCGTGTGCTGAGCTCATTATCCCGCGGGACGCGATTGGCTGAATTCTGGGGGCTCGGCCCGTTTGATTGACAGGAGTGGAGTGGTCCATATCGGGGATGGCGTTTCACTCGCGTGACACTGATATGGGAAGTAATGGTGGGAAAGGATTTGTGGGAATTTGAAAGAGTAGGGACGGGGTCTCCTGGTATTTCTGTATCTTTATCACGCCATTAGTGAATTAACGTCTAAAAAAAAAATAGTATAAAAAAGCTGGGAACTGTTTCCTCGGTTTCCAAGCAATACGGGTTTTTGTATTTCATTTTATTCCCATCTCCCAGAGGATTGTGTTTTTCTGTTGTAATGCTACGCAGGCCGGCCTGCAGTGGCTGCATTTTTTTTAACAGTTTACACACACACACACACACACACACACACACACACACACACACACACACACACACACACACACACACACACACACACACACGCACGCACGCACGCACGCACGCACGCACTGGTCGGCAAGAGAGAGAGAGAGAGAGAGAGGGGGGGGGGGGCATCATCATCGAAAAACATTCAGAAAATACATGTCAAAGCATTATAGCAAAATCGATGGATGATCTACAGACGGAGAGAGAGAGAGAGAGAGAGAGAGAGAGAGAGAGAGAGAGAGAGAGAGAGAGAGTGAGTGAGTGAGTTTTTAGGGCTTAAAGCCGCGCAAGCCACAAAGACTAATTCGCGAGAGAGAGAGAGCAATCAAACAGACTGATGATGAAAATACTTACAGTCTTAATCGACTTTTGTTCGAGGTTTTCTTATTTGTTTTTGTTTAACCCTCCCCCCTCCCCCCCCCCTTCCTCTACCAGAAAAGGACGTTAAACTGCCTCCCACGTCCACCCCCCCCCCACCACCACCACCACCAGAGAGAGAGAGACAGACAGACAGACAGAGCCAGAGGCAGACTTCCAACCATGCTCCCCGCACAACCACCACCCTCACGCATACACGCACGTGACTTGCAAATTAATCCCGAACTGTATCAACAACTGAGCTGGTTTGAAATTAGAAACAAAGGAAAGGCATACCTACAACTAGAAGACTCTTTGCCAAGA
>JACVVK020000086.1:245000-255000 GCA_018292915.2 Batillaria attramentaria
CATTGTGAGTACCCATAGCACCTCTGTCTCCCACAGCACTGTTTACTTGTCACTTCCAGAAACGCTACCTTTAACTGTGGGGCGGTCGGTGGTCTAGTGGTTAATTCCTAGTCACCAATACGAGAGGTCAGGTTCGAGTCCCACTCGGGGCAAAGAATTTTTCTTTCTCGTGTGTGGCACCGTTCATTCGGGCCGATCGTCGGGGCTTCTCTCCAGGTATTTCGCCCCCCCCCCCCACACCTCCCTCTGCTTTGGAAATGTTTAGCCCACAAAAATTGAAAATAAATGCAATTATAAATTCCGAAACTTAAATAGCTGAGCTGGCGCTTCGCACGACGTGATTGTAATGTGTTCATGTCCAGTGTGTGAGAGAATGTATGTGATTCGCGTGAGCGTGCATGTTGGGTTCAGCTCGCGGCGCTGTGAGCCAAATATTTGGGATAAATTGCCTATATTAATACGCTTATTATAATAAAAAAAAAATCGGCCAATTTGTTAATACACGGGCGATCCCCACTCAGTTTACTTTTCTAATCAGACCTTTAACCGGATTTTGCCGGGGTCATTGACACAACAGACAAAGCCAGTGACGTAAACAGACGATTATCTGTCGTCGGCGTCTCCATCTGGTGAGGGAGTGCGCTGTAGCGTTGTTGCTGAAAGTTTTACTCATGCTGATAGTTACCAGTGAGCTTAACTCTATTCCCGCCAAGTATCTTTGGAGTTGTGCATCAGTGGCCATACAAAAAACAAAAAAAAAAAACAAAAAAAAAAAAAACAACAACTAATGTCTGCATGGATTTAAGTTTGGCTCGTGACATTTCAACCGTTAGAAATCCCGAGCAAAGTTGCTGTACGTTTTCTGTGTCGACCGATAGGTCCGCAGATACTGAACAGGGGCGCCGGAAGATGTTGGGGGGAGGGGGGGGGGGCAGAATCTCAGAAGGGGGAAACGCCAGAGCCAGTGAAGAGTGAGTGAGTGAGTTTTTAGGGCTTAACTCTTTGACGACGGAGCGCAATTTCTGACACACGATTTCCTATAGAAATTGCGCTCCGTCGTCAAAGAGTTAAAGCCGCGCAAGCCACAAAGACTAATTCGCGGCTGAGTGTGCCTGCACTACATGAAAAAAAACAAAAAATGTAACGTTGAACAAAGGATGCAAACTGGTCTACGGGGCTATTAAAACCTAGGACATGCAGGAGACGCTGCACCTTCATGCTAATTTCTCGAACTCCCGGTTACAAAAAAACCGTAGAAAACAAATGACAATTACAACTAGGTAAAACAAAGATAAATACTAAGCGCATATACAGCAAATATTGCAACTTATCATCTCCTAGGCGCAATAAACCAATTTGCAGCATAAGCCCAACATCACTTATTCCTTAACCACTGGTAGTGCAGACGTAAGTGAGGGGTTAAAAAGAAGAAATATAGATGAAAGGGCCGAACTCAGAAATCAGCTGAGGGAAGAGAGGAAGGACAGAGCGGCTAAATTTGGGAGGTTTTAAAGAGAAAGATACAGGTGAATGGGCTGGTGAGGGATAGACAGAGAGGTAGGAGGGAAAATTCCTTAGTTGCCAATGAAGACAACATGCCTGGGAGGCTGGAGAACAGACCGCTCCAACACGGAACCTCCCCGCCGTGAGGCGGTTTGGGAAAACAACGCACCAGAGAGGGGTGCGTTGTGAAGGTCTTCAACATGACGGGTGTTCAGCAGCACCAGCAGGGCGCTGCGAACAAAGCCCGCCAGGGTGAAGACCAGGTGGGGGGAATCCAGTGAAGTCGGCCTTCAGAAATGACCCTCAGATGTCTCACTGGACCAAGGGTCAGCAGACACCCGCTTACTGACCTCCCCCCCGGAGGAGACTTTAAGAGAGCAAAAGACAGGTGAATGGACCGATGGAGGCAGAAATAAGAGTAAAGAAAGAGCAAAAGGGGTGGGCAAGCTTGGCGAAATCAGCCCCGCCGCGTGAAGGCGAGCCAATGGGGCCAGAGCCAGTGAAAGGAAGGACGTTGCCCGGAGAAAGTGAAAAGCGGGGGGGGGGGGGGGGGGGTTGATATTTCATTCAGCGGCTAAACTGAGTTCTCTGTTGGGTGGGATGAGGGAGAGAGCAGGAAGCGGGGTAGGGGGAGGGGGGTAGGGGAAGGGAGGGGGGCAAGACCATGGCTTTGCCCCCCCCCCTTTTGCCACAGTCACCTGATTTTCCAGGGGGGGGCAAAAAGATACTCTTGCCCCCCCCCCCCCCCCCCCCTGCTTGGGTACAGGGGGGGGGGGGGGCAGCTGCCCCTCCCCCCTGCCCCCGCGGTTCCGGCGCCCCTGCTGAAATTATAGGTGGGGGAAATACGTAACAACGAAAGGGGGCTGTACTCTGGGGTACATAGATGTTTTCGGTCATGCGCTGTGTCATCTTCTTGTGCATCACTGGTGGCGGTAGGTACATGTACAAGTTTTCACCGCAAGATCGTAAGACAACGAAAGGGGTCTGTACCGTTTTACTGATGGCGGCTGGTACAAATTTTCACTGCAAGATCGTAAGACAACGAAAGGGGTCTGTACCGTTTTACTGATGGCGGCTGGTACAAATTTTCACTGCAAGATCGTAAGACAACGAAAGGGGTCTGTACTGTTTTACTGGTGGTGGCTGGTACAAATTTTCACTGCAAGATCGTAAGACAACGAAAGGGGTCTGTACCGTTTTACTGGTGGTGGCTGGTACTAATTTTCACCGCAAGATCGTAAGACAACGAAAGGGGTCTGTACTGTTTTATTGGTGGCGGCTGGTACTAATTTTCACCGCAGGGGATCGTAAGACAACGAAAGGGGTCTGCACTGTTTTACTGGTGGTGGCTGGTACTAATTTTCACCGCAAGATCGTAAGTCAACGCTTGAAGCACTCACGCGTAAACAACTTTTCAACAGTAAGATGTATTCCTTTTCAGGTTCTTCTTCGTTTCAGTTTTTCTTTGTTGCTCCCTGCTGCACCAACTTGAATGCGCCACGGACAGAAGATTTCCAGGACTCGATGTGCTGTTGGTGTTATTGTTGGCCATCGTCGTTGTGCCACATTGTGAGTTTATCAGTATGTGCGTGTATGTGTGCCACACGGCAAGTGCGAGCTTGTGGGTACACTGGTGTGTGTAGTGTGAGCGTCAGCGTCAATGGTGTTCAGCCGGCTAGGGGATCATACGAGCGAGAGGATCGTGTGTGTGTGTGTGTGTGTGTGTGTTACACAGCGTATTATTATAGATTTCTTCCAGTGTTTGTAATCCTTTTGTATACTTTGTATTGCGTTTTCAAGTATTAATGACATTTAGAAAAAGTAACTTCACGGTATATGTACGTCAGTAAAATTATCTGCTTTGTGACGGGCCGATGGCCTAAACAATAAAGAATTGAATTGAATTGAAAATTGAATTGGACAGAAGATTTCCAACCGTGTTTTCCTCGAGAGTGTCCTCAAACTCTAGTGGATACAGTTTGTAGTATAGGAATTAGGTTAGGCTTAGCAGCATTGCACATCCAGTAAGAACATTCATCAAAAACAGAAACCGTGCTGGGTTAATAGCACAACCGGCCCATCAAGTCGCAGGAGCGTGTGTCAACCAACAAACAAAAATGAACAGGGACATGAAAGTTTCATTTTGCGCTAGCTGTAAAATCACACGTAGGGTACAAGAGCGATTTGCACCCGTGTTAGAAGGCGTGAAAAAATCGTGTAAATGGCTTGTCATAAGGGCGTACATAATGATGATGAATGTTTCTGTCCAGACAGCCAGTTGCCTCTGACGCTTTGCAAACTCCACAGAAAATGTCAGCTGAGAGAGAGAGAGAGAGAGAGAGAGAGAGAGAGAGAGAGAGAGAGAGAGAGAGAATGTACTTTTTATGATCTTACTTTAGCCTTGCCGTTTTTGATTTTGTTTCTTTTCTTGTATCTTAATCTTTGCTTGTGTAATCTTTTTAGTTTGTTGTTGTTGTAGCAACGGCTGGTTGAAAATCAATGTTTGGTTAAATCACTTCCGTTGGAAAATAAAGTTCGTTCTCTCCCCCGCCCCCACGTCTCTCCCTCCCCCCTTCCCTCCACCCCTCTCTCTCTCTCTCTCTCTCTCTCTCTCTCTCTCTTGCCCAAGAGCAGTCGTGAAATGTGAGACAACGAAAGATTTTCTGCTCGCGCACTGTTTTTCACCGCCGTCTTTCAAAAAGCACTCCGCGGCCACTTCAGACGGTCTCAAGATGTCTGACGGATGTTCCGCCACCGGAAACGGGTGACTGGAAATGCAATATTACCACAACTGTATGCATTTGGCTTTGCCGAGTGTTTGCCCGAGTCTCTGTAGTGGACGCGGTATACGGTCCATTAGAGGTTGCGAAATGAGGCCAGCATCAACATGATGTAGAAGTCTTTTTTTTGTTGTTGTTTTGTTTCTTTTTTTTTTTTCTTTCTCTCTACTGTTTTCTTGCGGAATATTTTGTGCGTGGGTGTTTTGTTTTAGGCATCAGAATCAAAGCATGTGCACTAAGAGTTTTGCTGTTTTATGTAATAATGAATAATGTTTTTCCTAAAATGATTCCCCCCCTCTCCCCTCTCCGCCCCCGTGTGTTTCTACGCGCGCGCGCGCGCGCGCGCGCGTGTGTGTGTGTGTGTGTGTGTGTGTGTGTGTGTGTGTGTGTGTGTGTGTGTGTGTGTGTGTGTGTGTGTGTGTGTGTGTGTGTGTGTGAGAGAGAGAGAGAGAGAGAGAGAGAGAGAACGAACGAACGAACGAACGAACGAACTTTATTTTCCAACGGAAGTGATTTAACCAAACAATGATTATTTTTCAATCAGCCGTTGCTACAAAAACAAAAGACTACAACGGCAAGATTAAAGGAAAATACAAGAAAAAAAAAAAAAACAATGGCAAAATAAAGAAAAAAATACTCGAAAGAAAAAAATCTTTCTCTCACTCTCACTCTCTCTCTCTCTCTCTCACACACACACACACACACACACACACACACACACACACACACACACACACACACCACACACACACACACACCTGACATGGTTGTTCAGATTATACACCAAAATGGACGCTTGAAAGAAACTTTCTTATTACCGAGAAGTAAACGTCTGGTTCAGTGTTTCAGTTTCAAGTAGATGGGAAAACAGTCTTTTTCTGAAAGTGGAACGTGACGGAGAGAGAGAGAGAGACTTATCCATCTACGTTTGGATACGGACTGTTCTCTGGGTGGTTATATAGACGAGAACACAACAGAGAGAGAGGGTGGGGGTGGGTGGGTCTTTGGGAGTTTCACGTCCTTTTCCACCACGAGAGAGAGAGAGAGAGAGAGAGAGAGAGAGAGAGAGAGAGAGAGAGAGAGAGAGATTTAACCTTCCCTTGAGGTGTGTCCAGTGTTGCTTGGAAATCACAAAAATGGGGGAAGGGGGGGGGGGGGAACCAACAAAAAAAAAAAAAAAAAGTCGTTGAAATGCAATTTATGGAAATGTTCTCCACCTCTGACATTATATTCTAAAGACCGCTAAGTAACTTGAGACTACAGCAAACATAATTTTTGTTAGTGAGTAAGGGAAGTACTGGCAAAAACTCATGCACGTTCGTGAACCTCACAACGTTGAGGAAAAATGTTCGCCGAATACGTGACATATGTATGTGTTATCATTGTTATCATGCTTACTTATAGCATCATCATCATCATCATCAGGCAAGCGGGAAGAACTTTCAATGTTTGGGTCTTGAGTTCCAATCTCGAATGGGGCCTTGTCTTTGATATCACCCGTTTGGTTTGCAAAAAGGCCTTAAAACCTAAACCAACCAATCACCATTATCATCGTCGTCGTCGTCACTCACATCGAGATCGCCGTCGTAACCTTCATCCTCATCATCGTCGTCGTCGCCATCATTATCGACATCATTGCCGCGGTCGTCATCATTGTCCTTGTCGTCGTCGCAATCATCGTCATCGTCATCATCATCTTTATCGTCGTCGTCGTCATCATTGTCGGCGTCGTCGTCGCAATCATCGTCATCGTTATCATCATCATTGTCGTCGTCACCATCATCATTATTATTGTCGTCGTCGTCGTCTTAATCATCGTCGTCGTCGTCGCAATCATTACCATCATCATTGTCGTCGTCGTCATCGTTAATTATTATCATCATCATTGTCGTCATTATTATCATCATTGTCGCCGTCAGCCTCATCATCATTGTCGCCGTCGTCGTCATCATCATCATCATTGTCGTCGTCATCAACATTAGCATCACTACACACCCACTCGGACTTGCCAGTGTGTGTACTAAACCCACCCCAGGCGATGGTGAACTGACTGCAGGCGTTGAAACATGAGCACCGGATGTCGTCGAGTGCCACCGGCTTCTCGGGCGAGTCGGAGTAATCTGTCCGGTTTGTGTGAATATGATCCTAAACAGCCTCCGGACGGATCATTAGTGTCTCCGAGGGACGAACAAAAAGGACGTTAAACCCCCAAACACCCACCCACCCACCCGAGGGACGAACAAAACTAATAAGCAGAAATATCAGAACTGTCCGCTGGCTCGGATTTCTCTGGTTTTCAGAACAAAAGGGAACAAAATAGCTCAAGTTCTGTGCTGTAGAACCTAAGGACAGAAAATTACAAATAATTTACCGGCAATTATGGCTATTTTGCCGTCTAGAAATACGACCCTTCTTCCTTAAACTGGCGTTGTTTTGAAAGAATGGAAAATCCGGAGGTTTGCAACAAGCTTTGAGGATAAAGCAAAACAAATTAAATTCGTAAATTAAATTGTGTATGCGTGCGTACGTGCGTACGTGCGTGTGTGTGTGTGTGTGTGTGTGTGTGTGTGTGTGTGTGTGTGTGTGTGTGTGTGTGTGTGTGTGTGTGTGTGTGTGTGTGTGTGTGTGTGTGTGTGTGTGTGTGTGTGTGTGTGTGTGTGTGTGTAAAATAACCTCCTTTTTGCTTGGCTGGTTGTTTTCGGGGATCTGGCGTCCTTTTGCATCACAAACGGTTGATATCAACGACGGGGCAACAAAAAGAAAAAAACAAAAACCCAAAAACCAAACCACAATAAACACCAAAACAACAACAGCACACACACACACACACACACACACACACACACACACACACACACACACACACACACACACACACACACACACACACACACACACACACCACACACACACACACCACACACACACACACACACACAGAAAGAAATGACAAATTATTGTGCCCGAACGTTCGGTTAAAGGGCTTTGTTTTGTTGCTGTTGTTGTTTGTTTTGGTTCGTTTTTAGTTTCGTCATGATATCACTATGATATCACAGACATGGAGGCCTAGCCTCCAGAACGAGCTGAAAGCTGCCTGCCAAACCTTGGAGGCTGCAGAAACAGCAGCCAGAGATCGCAGGAAGTGGAGAAGAACTGTCGAGGCCCTATGCTCCACAAGGAGTAAAGAGGAATGATGATGATAATGATGATGATGACGACGACGACAACGACGACGACGACCATGACGACGACGACGGTGATGATGATGATGATGATGATGATGATGATGATATCACTACGAGAGACACCAGAAGTGCAGAACTCTTGCCAACACCACGGATCCCTGATGGCTCACTCGACTGCAAGCTCAAGTGCAGTCAGGTGACGGTTCCTTTTGTGTGCGGAGCACAAAGGGGGACTACTCTTGATACTGGCAATAACTTTTCCTGCGTATGAACGGCAGACCCGCTTTGAAATAAAAACGCAAGGAAAAATCTTTCCTGCTCCTTAAAGAACAAAGGCGCACACTACTTACAGCTTGTCCACGCTGCCGCAGTGCAGAAAGTTGAAGATCTCGTTAAGTACTTCGCAAACAGCCAACGGATACATCTTCCCATGTAGACCGGGATCATGTACTCCTGTAAAATAAAAACACAAAAACGAATTACAAAATTTGAAAAATAAAGGCAATTCTAAATTCCGAAATTTAAATAGCTGAGCTGACCCTTTGCACCACCGTGATTGCAATGTGTTTATGTCCAGTGCGTGAAAGAATGCGCGTGATTCACGTGAGCGTGCGTGTTGGGTTCAGTTCGCGGCGCTGTGAGCCGATTCATGAAAGTGGGTAAAGCGCCTATACAATACTCATTATTCTTATTCTTTTTTTTTATTATTAAACACTGACACCCATTTTCACTGAACCCCGTGAATAAATTGAAGACCGAGTTCAGTCTGGTGGATTCCGATTTGGAGAGAAGTCCGGGTTCCCGATATCAACGATGATAGACGCCAACGAACTGACTGCCAAGAAAACGGAATCGTTTTTGTCTGTGAATGTCCGTGTCAAATGTCAAATAACCATCTATTGTGCCATTCAGATGAGGCAATATCAGTTCAGTGGGCGACACTAGGGAGTCCCGTATATATCGCATTCCCTTCGTTAAATTTTCCTTTTGGTTCTCTCTGTCTGTGTCTCTGTCTGTGTCTCTGTCTCTGTCTCTGTCTCCCTCCCTCTCTAAGATGCTGTTGAGAGCGAATACACAGATCTGTCGAATGTACCCCCTGGTGTGAGCAGCATAGGCTCACACATATTACCTTTATGCATCGGTAGGCGCATGGTTTCAGCTCATATTGTCCTTTTGTATCACTCTTTATTACGGGACGTTAGCCGTCATAAATTTACGTGAGACTCGCGTGCGTGCGTGCGTGCGTGCGTGCGTGCGTGCGTGCGTGCGTGCGTGCGTGCGTGCGTGCGTGCGTGCGTGCGTGTGTGTGTGTGTGTGTGTGTGTGTGTGTGTGTGTGTGTGTGTGTGTGTGTGTGTGTGTGTGTGTGTGTGTGTGTGTGTGTGTGTGTTCATTGAGTTTAATGTGTAACTATAGTTTCTACACTTTGTTTCCCCTACATTCCTGTAGCTTATATTTTCGTAGTTTAGTAACGGCAAGTTCGAACATGGTATTTGTGCCAAAACGTTTACTGATGCAAAATAAAGATTATTCTCTCTCTCTCTCTCTCTCTCTCTCTCTCTCTCTCTCTCTCTCTCTCTCTCTCACCTCCCCTCTCTCTCCACAACAAACAGCACAAAAAAGAAATATTTAAAGAGGGGGACATCTGGAAACGTGGAGTGCGACCCTGTCACGCAGTTTCATACCTTAATTATGGACCTCCACAGCAGCATCATAATATCATCCTCATTCTCATGAAAATAAAATAAAAAACACCTACTATCCCCACTTCCGAGCCCTCCGTGGATTTCACCCATAACTCGAGAGGAACACCACTAGAGTAGGCAAAGATATTGGAGGGGGGGAAAACCCATAGATCAAAGCCAAACATCTATACAATTCCATATCGCTTGTCTAACTCAAGTTTGATGTTGACACCAAGTGCCTTGCAAACTTAATCATTCGCTCGTAGCCAAAACACACTCTATCGTGCGACTGACCAGCTTGTCTCTGCGCTTTGAATTTTCTCCTGTTTTTATTCTTTCCATTACTGCAAAAAGATTGGGGGCCGCAGATTTCCTGCGCTTGCCCTGCTGATGCCAGCGAAGTCAAACAAGCATTGCTGCACAAAATATGCAAACGACATCTCGAGAGTGGAGAGACGTTCTTAGCGGGCCGTCCGCTTGTAGGACGGGGATAACGGGAAAACAAATAGAGAAATAATTGTGCGGGCCTGTTGAATTCTGCCTCGCGAAGACCGGAGACGTGCCGATCGGCAAAACTTATGCAATCTTTCTGAACGATAGTGAGGGACTGGAAGGATTGTTGTTTGTGTGTGTGGAGGAGGGGGGGGGGGGGGGGGAGGGGGTGTGAAGTGTGTGTGTGTGTGTGTGTGTGTGTGTGTGTGTGTGTGTGTGTGTGTGTGTGTGTGTGTGTGTGTGTGTGTGACATGCATAATGATGCTTGTTTTGTGTTTTGATTTGGCTTTGGGGTTTTTTGTTGTTGGTGGTGGTGATTTGTTGTTGTTGTTGTTGTTTTGTTTTGGTTGTTGTTGT
>JACVVK020000086.1:257500-260000 GCA_018292915.2 Batillaria attramentaria
GATGTGTAAAGAGAGTTCCTGGGAAAAAGACTAAGCACGGCTGCATAATATTATGCTCGAGGTGAACTTCTGACAAAAACAAAACAAAACCACAACTGCGCATGTAGTCCAACGACGCCATGCAAGCGACCTCTAGGTTGATAGGGGGAGACAACTACTGATGACCGCGGGACTTCAAGTCGTCTGCTAGTCTAGTGGCATTTGCCTCAAATTTATCTGAAAACTGAGAGATCGAGGGCCCGTAGACAAAAATATTAATCTGACGATAATATTCATTTTATGTGAAGATAAACGTGCCGAGGAAACATTCAAATTCCAAACAAATATACGTCCATGACGTATCAGCCGACGTACTCCAAATATTGACGTAACTTGAACGTGACAGTGCGAGGAAATATTAGAATACACGGGGGACTTCACAGAAACCGAATTACGCAGGGCATGCCGGGCGAAAATCGCATTTTCACTTATGAAATTTCACGTAACAAATTCGTTCGCATGAAAGTTATAACTCAAAGTCGAAGCCCTCCATGAAAATCTCTGTGATCAAATTTGGTCTCGTGCCGGGACTGGCCCGCAAACTTAAACGCTCACATTTCAAGTTTACTACGCTTCACAGAAGTCAGTCTATTTTCTGGAAAAGATTAGTTCGTATACAATACGACCAGAGTTTGCAGCACACTATTGGGAAAACATGGATCTGAAACAGGGAGAGTCTCCCAAACCAGCTCTAACAGGATCCAGACCTTCATCAATAAGTGCCTCCGACAGATCCTCCGCCTCCGGTGGTTCGACAGAGTGCCAAACCTAGACCTGTGGACGAAGACAAATCAGGAGAGTATCACAGCTTAGATCAGGAGAAGGAAGTGGCGATGGGTTGGACACACCTTGCGGAAGAGCCAGTCTAATGTCACCCGACAAGCACTTGACTGGAATCCACAAGGAAAGCGAAAAAGGGGGCGCCCAAAGCAGACGTGGAGGCGTAGCCTCCAGGACGAACTGGAAGCCGCCGGCCAAACCTGGGAGGCTGCAAAAACAGCAGCCAGAGACCGCAGGAAGTGGAGAAGAACTGTCGAGGCCCTATGCTCCACAAGGAGTAAAGAGGAATGATGATGATGATGATGATGATGATGATGATGATGATTGGGAAATCTTCTGTCCGTGGCGCATCAAACTTCGTGCAGCAGGGAGCAACAAAGCAAAACTAAAAACAAAGAAGAACCTGAAAAGGAACTCATCTTACTGCCTTACTCTGTAAGTATCAACCGTTGCGCACCCTGCGTTCCGCTAGCGAAAAACTTCTGAAAATTCCGAAGCGTAACATGAAAACTGCCGGGATGGAGCGCTCTTTCAGCTTCTTAGCCCCGACTGTCTGGAACTCCTTGCCAATCGAACTCCGCCTTCAGACCTCTGTTTAAATCGCATCTGAAGACCTATCTCTTCCGCCAACCCTTTGATAGCTAAACCTCTGTGTGCATCGTGAGTTCGTTGCACCGCCAAATTGTATGTAAGCCGAGGGGATGTAAATAGCGTGTGTGTGTGTGTGTGTGTAGTGCTGTTGTGTGGGTGCTGTGTGTGTGTGTGTGTGTGTGTCGTGTGTGTGGTGTGTGTGTGTGTGTGTGTGTGTGTGTGTGTTTTAAGCGCAGCGAGTCCTTGGACGTTGGAGAACGGCGCTCTATAAAAGCCATGTATTATTATTATTATTGTTGTTGTTGAAAAGTTGTTTACGCTTGTGTGGTTCACGCGTTGATTTACGATCTTGCGGGGTGAAAATTTGCACCAGTAGTAAACAGTACAGCCCCCTTTCGTTATCTCGGATTTCCCACACCTATGACTGCAGTTTTTGTGGGCCTTGTCGGGCGACACAGAAAACGTGCAGCCTTTGTAAATGTAGGAATATGACTCTGGACCCGCATGTAAAAGTCGGGGTTAGGGAGTTTAGCCCTGGGTTAGAGTCTAACCTCGAACTAAACTAGTTCTAGGGTTAAATTTTCTGTTTTTTGTTTGTTTGTTTGGTTGGTTTTTTAAATCATGAAGCGGGTCCATCCAGCAAGGTGCCTATGCCGTTATAGAAGGATTTTTGTCTTTCTTTCTTCGCTTCCTTTTTTTTTAATTTTAATTTTGTTTTGGGGTTTCTTTCGTCCTAGTCTGGATTAGGCTCGTAGACGTGCGTTAAATTAACCTCGAGTTTTACATACGGGCGCGGGTCTCTCGAGTCAGAAGACACGGACTAGGAACAGATGCGTTTGTGAGTGCGCCTTGTACGTTTGAATAACCCTGCCTCAATAATTAGTAGAGCTCTGAATGCAATACCTTGCCGCTGCACGCTGTGCCAGCAACAATTCAAACTCTCGTACTCAACGGTTGTCCCGCAACACTAGCTGATTAGTTCTCTCGATATTTGGTTGGCGTAAAACCTTCCGTAGGCTCAATGCCGGCTCGTGAGATGCTGTCACTGTGCAGGTGTCCACGTGGTACGACGATAAAAAAAAGCTAAGAA
>JACVVK020000086.1:265000-277500 GCA_018292915.2 Batillaria attramentaria
CCGCCTTAGAGGGCTTGTCGCAGTTGATGGGTAGTTCTGTCTCAGCTGGTGGGATGTCTGGTGGTGTTTCAGGGATGGGGCGATTTAACAGCTCCCTGAAGTGTTCTGCCCATCGCTTCAGCTGTTCCTCAGTTGTTGTCAGTGGGTGCCCGTTCTTGTCCTTCACTGGTTTGTCTGTCTGCTGAAATTTGCCCGCGAGCTTCTTGGTCACCTGGTACAGGTCTTTTAGATTCCCTTGTCGGGCTGCTTCCTCTGCTTGACTGGCCAGGTTGTCGATGTAGTCCCTCTTGTCCTTCCTGGTGCTCCTCTTCACTTCTCTGTCAGCTGCTGTGTATTCCTCATGTGCCTTTGCCTTAGCTCTTCTTGTTCGGCTCGTGTTCAGTGCAGTTTTCTTCTCTTTCCTAACTTCCAGCTTCTGGATGGTATCAGCAGAGATCCATTCCTTATGTTGGGTCTTTCTCTTGCCAAGGACCTCTTCGCATGTGTCGTGCCAGAGTTTCTTGCTGTGTTCCCACTGTGTCTCGATGTCCATTTCACTGTCTTCTATCAGGTCTTGCAGTGGCTGGAACCTGTTGGAAAGGCTGATCCGGAATGCTGCTTGTGTCTCTGTGTTCCTGAGAAGTCCAACGTTGTACCTGGTCCGTGTGCTGTTGGCGTTGGTGTGCCTCTTAAGCCGAAGTCTCAATGTTGTTGCAAGAAGGTGGTGGTCTGATGATACATCGGCACCCCTCATCACGCGCACATCCCGCCACGATCTCCTGAACTTCCGGCTGATGCAGATGTGATCAATCTGGTTCTCCGTGATATGGTCCGGCGATCTCCATGTGGCCTTGTGGATGCGCTTGTGTGGGAAGATGCTGCCTCCTATCACTAGCTGGTTCAGGGCACAAAAGTCTGCAAAGCGCTCGCCATTTTCGTTCATCTGTCCCAGTCCGTGTGTTCCCATGGTGTCCTCATAGCCTGTGTTGTCTGATCCAATCTTGGCGTTGAAGTCTCCCATCAGTATGGTCATGTCCTTGGCTCCTCCTCTATCTATCACTGTCTGCAGTTGTTGGTAGAAGTCATCTTTTTTCTCCTCTTCCGCATCATTGGTGGGAGCGTAGCACTGGATGATGTTCAGCTTGATGTCTTTTTTCTTGGTGATGAATTTGGCTGTGATGATGCGGGAGTTGACAGGTTCCCAGCCGATGAGTGCCCGCTGTGCCTCCGGTGCCAGCATCAGGGCCACGCCCTCAGTGTGGGGCTCCATCCTCTGTGTGTCCTGAATACAGCAATTGCTCTCCCGATGAAAATCTCAGCTGTCCTGTCTGTAGCCACCTTGTCTCACTCAGTCCCAGTACTCCTATCTTGTAGTTCTTCATCTCTCTTGCTACTTGTATGGTCCTTCCTACTTCATACATAGTCCTGATGTTCCATGTGGCTACTCTCGTCGTTGTCCTGGGTGTTAGAAGGGGGGTCGGCCTTGCAGCTTCCTTTCGGCTTTCACTGCAATGCGTCATAGGTCTCCGGGATGGAGACCCTTCCTTGCCCAGGTGAATGTTTTGGTTTGTTGCTGTCGATGCTTCTGTAACGTTATGTTTTTTACAGGTAGGGCTGTTAACCCTACGCAAACCCGTTTAGCCTCTTGGAGAGGTGGTCCACATTCGTCTGACCTCTACCCTTCGACCTGTCCAGCTTGGGTGACCCTGCCAGGAGCACGTGCTCCCGCTGGCGTAGCTCTCTGGGTCATTGAGGTACACAAGCCACTACCCCACGACAAGGGTTGGACCATGTAGGGAAAAAAAAAAAAACAAACTAAAGAACACCTTAATGGCAACGTCTTTACCTTGAAATTGAAATTCTTAACCTCTCCTGAAGTTTTGTCGGAAAGCTCATCAATAAGGATTTCACTTATACCCCCTCCCCCCCCCAAAAAAAAAAGTGTTTAGTCATTGCTTGCCAACAGGAAAGCTACGCCTAAGCGATTATCCCCCCCCCCCCTTTTTTTTTCATTTTCACCGGACTCGTTGTTATTACAGCTCCTCCCCCCCACCTCCCTTCCCCTCCCTTTCCTGTGACTGGACTTAGATGTTTTTGTTTGGGTGTTTTTCCCGCGGCAGCTTTCACGGTAATAGTGCGGACAGCTTACCCAAAATTCACGGAGATGAGATCTGGGACGCTGACAAAATCCCCAATTTTTTTTTTTTTTTTTTTAGATGGTCCGTTGTACGATATCTAAAGCCTCTACAGAAAACAGCTTATATATCTTGGAACGGTTGTGCTTGTGGGCCTGCATGCACGACACAGTCTATCTTGAAGTGAAACTGGCTATTTCCATGTTTACTAAGCCAGCTTATGCTTTGAAACGGTTTCGCTCGTCAGTGCGCCTATACGCTCGAAATACTCTATCTTGACAATTAATAATAATAATAATAATCCTTATCCCCGGGGAACGAGCTCTAGGCGCCTTACAGTCTAAAACCGAAGTAAAAAAAAACTCAAAAAACCAAAACAAAACAAAAAAACACATTCACTCAATGTACACTACATAAGAGCAACTAAAAAAGTAAAAGAGCACAGATTTAAATAAACAGACAACACAGCTGAGTAGAACTGCTGATAAAGGACAGGCAGAGACATCCCCCCCCCCCCCGACCCCAAAGGCGCCGTGAGCATGCTTACTGCATGGAAGTTCTTTTCGTAGCGCTATACAAATGGCCAATCATCATCATCATCACCAATTAGTAGTAGCTCTTAATGCGATAGAATGTTGCTTACACTTTTCGCGAGAGGTCGAATATTTAAATTCTACGACTGTTGGTACAACACTGTCGCTCAGTGTATTAGCCGCGTCACTAAGTATGTTTTGTTGGCTCAGTGCCAGCATTTGAGATGCAGTCACTGTGCAGGTGGCTAAGTGGTGTGATGATAGACGCCACACACAAAAATAGCTAGGAACGATCTGTGAGCATAAAAATCATAAAGAGTGCACCTTTAGCTAGTAGAGCTCTAAATGCAGGACAAATTACGTGAGCTGAAATCCTTCAGGGCCCGTATGTAATAGTCGAGGTTAGGGCTTTTAGCCCCGGGTTAGAGTCTAACCTCGAACTAAACTAGCTCTAGGGTTAATTTTTTTTTTTAAACCGAGAAGGAGGCCCATTCCAGCAAGGTGCCTAAGCCGTTATAAAAGGATTTCTTTCTTCCTTTTCTTCGCTTCCTTTCGTATTTAATTTTGCTTTTGGGTTTCTTTTGGCCTAGTCTGGGTTAGGCCCGTAGCCGTGGGGTTACATTAACCTCGACTTCTACATACGGGCCCTGACCGGTGCAGATCGAGATCGAAATGCCCAGGTTCCCGGGTGCAAAAGCCCGCTCGCCTCTCTGGGCGCCAGTTTTTGTCAAACGTTCCCGGAGCGCACCCTTCTTTTGTCAGTCTGTTTTTGTGTCCCTCGCTGGCCTGACAGCCGAACCTTTTCACAATAAACAAACTGGGTTAGGTGAGCTGAGATTGCTGTCTTGTGCGTTAAATTTAAATTTCAACCGTCCTTTGAGGTACTGGCGATTTGAAAAGTGCGGGGAGGCTAACACGAGCATATTGCTGACATACTGTTGAGAATTAGCATGTAGTTCACGGGTCCGTAGCCACTCCTTCTGATTCTCCGTGGCAACCGATCTGTTTTGTTTTTTGTTTTGCTGCTGCTGTTGTTGTTGTTGTTGTTGTTGTTGTTGTTGTTGTTGTTGTTTTGTGTGTGTGTGTGTGTGTGTGTGTGTGTGTGCGTGCGTGCGTGCGTGCGTGCGACATATCAATACGAGGGCTGTTCAAATATTAATGGGAATGGGCCTGCCATTTTATAAGTAAACATCGCACAGAAAATAATTTTATACCAAAAGAAAATCTGACTCAAGCCCTATAAACATGCAGAACAGAATGATGACATCATGATGCATTTTAGAGTATGACCTCATCAAAATCGTCATCCAAACTGCTGAGCCAGAAAACCATGGACGCCGAGAATGAGCATTTTCGCTTCTACACATTCATGAGGCAAAAACTCGGAGACAATGGCAAGAAAATCCTTCAAGATTTGCAAGCTGTTTTTGGAGCCAAGTGTGTCGATAAGAGCACAGTTTACATATGGGTCGAAGCTTTTCTAACTGAACAAGGGCCTTCAAGCTCAGGTACCAGTCCGGGCCGTCCACTCTCAGCTCGGAACGAAAGAAACATTACCCTTGTGAAAAGCCTGATTGACGAAGACCCACATTCGACCATACGCGAGTTGAGTGAAGCATGTGACCTCTCTATCGGCACCATACACAGCATTCTGCATGAAGATCTTCAAATGAGAAACTTGGCTGCAAGATGGGTACCCCATCTCTTAACTGACGAACAAAAGAAACGGCGGGTTGATTGCTCACGCCAACTGCTTCAAGATTTTGAGCCAAATGGACCAAAACGCCTGTGTGACATAGTGACCGGTGATGAATCTTGGCTCACGATTTACGGCATCCCCAACAAACGCTGCAGCCGGGCGTGGGTAGGCCCAGATGGAGACCGACCAGTTGTCCTGAGGCCAGGATTTCAGAGCCGGAAGCGTCTTTTCTCTATTTTTTTTCAGCACCCAAGGCGTCGTGGCTCTTGATATTCTTCCGGCGAAGGCTGCCATCACTGCCACGTACTATACCAAAGTGGTGCTCCGGAAAGTGGTGGGTGCGATCTGCGAGCAGCGCCCAACTGTTGGAACCTCAAGGACCTTAATGCTGCATGATAATGCAGCCCCCCCACAAAGCCAAGATCACCACGACCTTCCTAGAGGAAAGAGAGACGATGTGCCCATCCCCCCTACAGTCCGGACTTGGCACCGTGTGACTTCTGGCTCTTTCCTATCTTGCAAGAGCGACTCGCTGGACGCAAGTTTGATCGCATCCAAGACCTCTCAAAAGCCGTGAAATCAGAGCTCGAGGGTATCCCGAGAAAAGAGTACCAGAGGGCGCTTCACATGTGGCGAACAAGACTGGAAACGTGCATTCGGGACAAGGGTGAATACTTCGAGGGGATGTAGAAGTTTGGAGTCGATCCGATGCAAGACACGTGAGTAATGGCAGCAGTCCCAATAATATTTGAACAGCCCTCGTCGTAGTTTTGGACCTTTTTTCTGGGGTCCTTTCTATCGTTCTGCATTTTGTTTCGTTGTGAATTCATTCTTCCTCCAAACGTACTTCGACCTCCATTTGAATGGGTCGTCGACCTGTCAAAAAAATAATTTTCTGAGTTCTGATCTCTCTCTCTCTCTCTCTCCCTCTCTCTCCCTCTCCCTCTCTCCCTCTCTCTCTCTCTCTCTCTTCCCCCCCCCCCCCCCAAAAAAAAAAAATCATCAAAGCATGGAATTCACGCGTGCTGCATCCTGACACACCAGTGTCAGCACAATGAGACCAAGAGGAAATAATTTCAAAGACAGGTTCCGAGTGGGCTTCTCTGTGGGGCAGTCAGCAGAATACTCATTCCCATTCTGAGGGGCAGGGTTAATCCTCTCAAACTAGGTTAACAGGAAACAGGGGTAATTCTCTCTCTCTCTCTCTCTCTCTCCCCCCCCCCCTTATCTACGAGAACGAGAACGAAGGATCTGACCTAGTGCACTTGATCCTAAAAGCAAAATTATGTCCCACGGTACAGATGCTTTTTAAAGGTCAAGTCCTCTTGCCACTCAATTCATTTCTTACCAGGTAAGTTTAGGGAATTGTCTCGCTAAAAAAATGTAATTTGTTAATAATTTAATAATCCATAATGATACGGGTACTTAAGGGACGCCGTCACTCCCACAGGAGTTCGGGGCGCCTTGCAATCAACACACTCACTCACACAGAAACACACGCAACAGTCTAGCTGAATCCTTCTCAAATGTCGATTTGATATTCATAAGATCGCACGCTTACAACACACAAGTTCTCTCCCCCGAAGTAAGTCTCTTTTAGATTTATTTTTTCAATCATGCCAACCTGGTTAAAGCCTTCTGAAAATGTTTTTGAATATTTATGTCGCAAGTTCATCATCTCAAAAGCAACTCCATTCCTGTGCACAAGCCACATAGATTACCTCTAACAGACATCATTATATTCATTAAACTCATTATAATTATCATCCGCTTGAGATTCAAAAATCTTACAGCAAGCACAGTTATTATCTCGAAGCTAAGTTCACGCTGATACTTGACAACAAAGGCAAAGATAAAACACAATAGTCCTTTGAACAAAACACAATAGCCCTTTGAACAAACGATGACCCGATATAGCACAAAGTTAGTAATGAAGATTCCCTCAAAACCACCTTCTTTTGTAGCGTAATGAGAATCCACTTTAAAACAAACTGAATAATTAACCTCATGCACTCTCTCTTTTGCCGTGTTTCCCCTGGGTTCTAACGCCCACGGCAAAACTCTGCTCGTCTTTCGTGAACACAGTTTCAAACTACGGCCTGTATTAAGAAGCTAGGTCACCGAACGGTATTTCTGAAACCTAAAGACTTTCAGGAGATTGTTATCATCGCATCATCTCCCCAGCTTAAACCCAGCTCTGGTAATTTTGTGGGTTTCAAAGCGAGTTTGCAAACGAGGGTTTGATTACGAAAGAAAAAAACAAAACAAAAACCAACCCTCGCCAACGGTGTATTTTTGTACAACAGGGGCATGATGAACTGAAGTCAGTGAGTGCGGTAACAAAAAAAGAAGGGAAAAAAAAAGGACACATGATTGCAGCTGCAGTGTATGCCATTTGGGGGGATGCTGCCGGTAAAAAAACAAACAAAAACCTGTTGCGTGTTGTCTGCGATATATGAAGTCGCGATGTGAATATGTGGGCTCTAACAGCAAATCGCGGATTATAAATCACAGTCCTGTCTCTGGGCACTGGTAATTTCCGTGCCAGCAAACTTTAAAAAGAAGCATAAAATTTTTCCACACTTTCTTGCACCTAAATCTCAACTTGAACGGAAAAAGTTAACAGAAAGAGCGCATTGTTGTTGTTGTTGTTGTTGTTGTTGTTGTTGTTGTTGTTGTTGTTGTTGTTGCTGCTGCTGCTGCTGCTGTTGTTGTTGTCACCTTCCCCGTAATGTGGGGGAAGCCGGGATAGTCGAATGGTGGATCCGCTGGACTTTCCATGCTCGGGTCGTGAGTTCGAATCACGGCTGGGGCCAAATATCTGTGCTGGCCTTTTCTCGCCTTGCCCAGTCTTTCATATCACCAGTATCTGGCGGAAAAGGACGTTTTCCCCTCAAACACTCACCAGCCCTGCCCGTAGTGTGACCTTTTTGAGGATTTTGTCGTTGTTGTTGTTGTTGTTGTTTTGGGTTTGTTTGTTGTGTTTTGTTTTGTTTTATTTTGGGTTTTTTTTTTCTTTGGGCGGACATGGGGAGAGGGTTGGTTTGTGTGTGTGTGTGTGGGGGGGGGGGGGGGGAGGGTGTTGTTGTTGTTTGTTGGGGGGGGAGGGAGGACGGGGAGGGGGATTAATGGACACACTTTACTATTCACTGGGGTGTGACACTGCATCAACATTTTATGTAAATTGCATACTTATACCTCATTCAGACAGAAACACGTCTGTGGAAACATGCACCCTCGCGCATTCCACCGCTTTCTGTTTTCCCATTCCTTGACAAACACGTCTCACAAACATGTCCCATTCACACCAAATATCCTGTTCCATCGTTCCATCCAATGAAATCAACACATGAAATGACAAGAAGCTAATCAGGACCATTAGCGCTTATGTTTTGCTCTGCCGTGTGCACTTGCCTGAAATTACGTCAAGTCAGGAGTGGGGTGGGTGTTTGGGATCTTAATGTCCTTTTTTTCACCACGTCTGCACGGATGATATCAAAGACGGGACCAACGAGAAAAAGGCAGCACATATATTTGGCCCCAGAACTACTACTCTACTACAGCAAACAACAACGACAATAGCGACGACAACAAAACTTCCATCACGCGACCTACTTCAGAAATTAATGTTAGGTCCCTAATGGGATCAGTGTCGAATGTCTGGGAGAAGGAAATTGTTACAGTGAGAAGGAGGGAGACGTGTGAACCTATAGTGCTAACACAGTCAGGCGTGGTGAGGCGACCACTGGAACTAACAGTATCTGGATGGAAAGTAATGAACACGAAGAGAGCAAAGTATCGCAAACTCCTTGTCCGCACTTTAATCGGCTAGTGAAGAGCTTTTGCCTTTTTTATCTTTTTTTTTTTTAATTCCAGTTCTTCGCCTGCTTTAAGAGTGTTTCTCCCAGAACATGGGTGGAATCCACGGAGGGCTCGGAAGTTGCGGCAAGTCTTATTATTATCATGGTGAGGATGATGAAGATATGGAGGTGATATGGAGGTCCATGTAGTTTAGGACTGCATGACAGACAGAGGCGGGTGGGTGGGTGTTTCGGGGTTTCGGCCCTTTTCCACCACAAACGGGTGATATCAAAAACGGGGCAACGATGAAAAATCCAGCACAAATATTTGGCCCCAGTCGGGACAGAGACGAAGGCGTATTCCGCGCTTTATATGATAAAATGGTATCCTGACGATAACCAGGCCCGGGAACTGCGGCATCAGCTATGGCACCTGCGGGGACGGGTCGAGTAATCAACAATATCATGAGATGTGTCATGGCAAGGGAAGCACCCCCAAAGTCGCACCCGTGAAGTGTGTGGTCAAAGAGTACAAATGCACGATGCCTCAAAATGCCTATATAACCGCTTTTACCTTCAGGGCATCATAGTCACCCCTAAAAGTGCTTCTGGAAAGAAAAAAAAAGTATCATGCACAGACTATTCGAGGGCACGCACCTGACAGGTGTTTAACAAAAATGAATGTCTCCTTTCCGCTCTGGCCTGACTGAATTAATGCAAGTCTACTTTCTGTTGAGGCCAGAAAGTCACTTCACTGAAATCCACTCGCGTCACCTTTGTTTCTCTTGTGCGCAAAAAGTCCCAGCTTCACTGGCAGCTTGCCCCCTGTTGCAACCCCCTGGCATGCACCTTGCCCTACAAAATACGAAAATCACGTTTTTCCGTGACAACAAAATTCACTACAAACTAGCACACTCGCAAACAGGGTCCTTCAAATAAACACCAAACCTACCGGCCCCCGTAGTGTAGTGGTTAGCACTTCGGACTATGGGCCAGGAGACCCGGGTTCGAGACCCAGCCGAGGCAAGCGGGATTTTTCCTACCTAGGTCGGCTCCTACCCAGAGCGGGTGTGCTACGGGCCCAATGGGGAGGCTGTTGCCACACAGCCAAGATTCGCCCACCTTCACGGTTGCGACTTTTTTTTTGGGGGGGGGGGGTGTGCTTCCCTTGGTATGTCACGTCTTAAGGTGTGGATGATTACAAGGCTGTAGTTCACGGGGCTGGTTAACGTGGGGATATTTATGACAGGCAGCGTGGAATGCGGCCCTGTCCTGCAGTCCCAAACGACACGGACCTCCTTAGTATCATCTTACCGTGATCCTCATCTCTGTCATGCATAATGAAAAAAATTGCACCAGCTTTCGAGCGTTCCGTAGATTCACCCATGAGAGGAACACCAGTGAAACTGGCAAAGAGTTAGCGCAGCAAAAACAAACAAACAAACAAAACAACACCAAACTTGACCCCACTTTCTGTTTCTGTTGTTACGGCCTTTGATTCGGGGAGCCGGGGTGGTCGAATGGTAAAGCGTTGGACTTTTAATGCTCGGGTCGTGAGTTCGATCCCGGCTGGTGCCAAACATTTGTGCTGGCTTTTTCATCGTTGCCCCGTCTTTGATATCACCCTATGTGGTGGAAAAGGACGTTAAACCCCCAAACACCCACCCACCCACGGCCTTTGATTCAGAGCTCTGTGTGGCAACAAAAAACAAATATCGTTTGCCTCGGCTGAGATTCGAACCCGAGTCTGGCTTCTTCGGGCCAATAGATTAGGAGATATAAGAAAGGCATCTTTCCGCCTGACTGCTTCATGCAGATTTCTTAAGGATGCTTTAATGTGTAAGGTTTCCTGACGACGTATCTGGCCAGGCTCGCTGATTAACAGTCGTGTTTGTATGTTTGTTTCTTCTTTCCTTCTTCGTTGAAGTGCGACTTAGCTTTTAGAGTTTACTTTTGAGACCGGGTCAAACACGGCCCCTATTTACTGTTATTTTTGGATTGCCATGTTTGTGCCATGCGTGCTGGTTTTGCCCATCGCAGTTCTGGAATATTCTTTTAGTTTTAGTTTTGTACTTCTCTTTTATGTGTAGCATGTTATTGTTCCTAGTGGTGAATCTTTGGCTGTCCCCTGAACGAGTATTTGTATTCATGGATGTTTTCCTTTGCTTGGCTAGGCTGTAGTGCCTCCCTTTCTCCCCACGTGGCCGTGCCTTTGTTTCCCCCTTCCGGCCCATTGTGTAATCGCATAGCCGGATGTACATTTTGTAATCGACCCGCCTATATAAGCCGGGTGGTCCACTAGCCACGCGTCAGGCCAATGAGAACCCTGGCCGACGCGATCGTCAGATCAGATCTGACAAAATGGTTCTAATACCAAAGAGCGAGGGGACACCCCCGGCTATGATCTAAAGGCAAAAGTACGGATGACAGAACAGACTGAGGCACTGAAAAACAAACTCAGACCAGGCTTTTGAAAGCCAAGCAGAGATCCTCTGACGTTGCCCAAAGCTAAGCAAATCAGCCCACACTCACCCCAAAGACACTTGCCTAGCCAAGCAGCCAAAGACACACGCCAGGAACAACTTGTCCTTAAGGGCCAAAAGCCATAGGACGTAAAGCAAGCTAATGATGATGATGAGCCACGCGTCTTTCACTTTGAGTGTACGTGGCCAGAGAGGACGTCGCCAGAGTGAGTGTGTTGTTACGGTTTTCTTTGTCGAGCCCCATTCCTAGGAGAGACGTACCACGTGTTCCAGATTTTCCGCCACCACACTCTATGCAACTCTCATTCTACACTGTTGTTCCTGGATGTAAATAAACCAACACAAGTCAAAGCGACCACTGCGTTGAGTCCCTTGCCTGCACACGGTTACACTTTCAAACAATTTTCTCCATCCATCTGAGAAAAAAAGGCATAAAGAGAAAAAGGAAAGCTGAAATAATCATAAAATCAAACAAGGAAACTAGAAAACGGACATTGAAATGTTGTTTAGCATACACTTTTTGAAGATGCAAAAACTACTACATCCCCGACTTAGAGATTAATAATGTCCACAGGATAAAGCAGAGGAGAAGCAACAAAAACTAAAAAAAAAAAAAAAATCCGCCAAAAAAAAAAAAAACAGACGAAGGGCTGAAACTGAGCCTAGAATCATTTGTGTGAGAAAGCTAGACTTGTTTTTTTTATGTCTTCAGAGATTATAACACTTTTTCCTCCTACGTACTGCTGTCACAATGATGTAGAACCAGATAAAAAGATCTAGTGTGACGCCTTTCGGCTGATTAAAATTTCCATCCAGGATAAGTATTCGGCAAAAAAAAAAAAAAAAAAAAAATCTTGGAAGATGCTGAAGGGTGTTGTTTTTCGCTCTGATGACTGTTTTATATCTCTCCAGAAAATGATGGGATATCAAATTTCTGTTTTAAAGCTGAAGATGTAAGATTACGAATGAATTTCTATTCTTTACTTGGAGGTACACCATTTTTGATTCATTAGCCGTAGCGGAAGGTGGGAGAAGGGGCGTGTGTGTGTGTGTGGGGGGGGGGGGGGCATGGCTGCTGTTGTTGCTGTTCGTGGCAGCTGAGTTTGTAACTTGCTGGTTTCTGTGATCATGAGCATTAAGCTGACGTAAGAATTCATCCCTGTGTCGTGTCATGTCGTGTCGTGTCGTGTCGTGTCGTGTCGTGTCGCGTCGTGTCGCGTCGTGTCGTGTCGTGTCGTGTCGTGTCGTGTCGTGTCGTCTCGTCTCTCGTGTCGTCTCTTCTCTCGTGTCTCGTCTCTCGTGTCGCCTCGTCAGTCTCTCGTCTCTCGTGTCGCCTCGTCAGTCTCTCGTCTCTCGTGTCGTCTCGTCTCTCATGTCTCGTCTCTCGTGTCGCCTCGTCAGTCTCTCGTCTCTCGTGTCGTCTCGTCTCTCATGTCTCGTCTCTCGTGTCGCCTCGTCAGTTTCGCGTCTCTCGTGTCGTCTCGTCTCTTGTCTCGTCTCTAGTGTCGTCTCGTCTCGTCTCCCATGTCTCATCTCTCGTGTCTCTTCTCTAGTGTCGCGTCGTCTCGTCTCGTGTCTCGTCTCTCGTCTCGTCGTCTCGTCTCGTCTCTGGTGTCTCGTCTCTGGTGTCTCGTCTCTCGTGTCGTCTCGTCTCCTCTCGTGTCTCGTCTCTCGCGTCTCGTCTCTCGTGTCTCATGTCTCGTGTCGTCTCGTCTCGTCTCGTCTCTGGTGTCTCGTCTCTCGTTTCTAGTGTCGTCTCGTCTCGTCTCTCGTCTCGTCTGGGCCTGGGACTCGACAAAACTTTAAAAAAATAGGCCATCAATCAGCGCCGCTTAGCCGGCCCTCAGTCCGCGACCACACAACATCGTTTG
>JACVVK020000086.1:282500-307500 GCA_018292915.2 Batillaria attramentaria
CTTAGTTTGCGTTTAAAGGATGAGTCACAGCGATTGAGGTCAAACAGCCAGTGTCGAGATTTCAAAGTCGCTTTGTCACAACGAAGTTCTCACGGACACAACAACCCACGAAAGTACAACACGTCGACCCTGTTTGGCGATTGTGCCGTTTTGCAGTGATTTTTGTTGTCACGGAAAAGCGTGATTTTTGTATTTTATAGGGCAAAGTGCATGCCAGGGGGTTGCAATAGGGGGCAATAAGCCAGTGAAGCTGGGACATTTTTTGTGGACAATAGAAACACCAGTGGATTTAAGTGAAGATGCCCTTTGGTCTAAACAGAAAGTAGACTTGCATTAATCCAGTGAGGCTGAAAGCTGACATTCAATTTCTTTAAAATCCTGTCAGGTGCATGCCCCTGAAGAATGCATGGTAATTTCTGTCTCTACATTGAAGCATTTTTAGGGGTGACTATGACGCCTGAGGCTAAACGGGAATAATTATACAGGCACTTTGAGGCATTATTTTGTACTCTTTGAGGAGCACAAATATTTGGCCCCAGCCGGGAATCGAACTCACTACCCGTGCATTGAAAGCCCAGCGCTCTACCGTTCGACTGTCCCGGCTCCCCGACCAAAAAAAACAAAAACAAACCAGAACCGACAAGGTTCATTTCTAAACGAATACACACAGACACACACATAACGACGCCCACGGATAGAACGCCTCTACATAGTGAGTCCGTGTACTGCCACACTAGTCGTCAACCCCAAAGTAACAATTTTCGCGAATCTTAAGAGAAATCTGACTAACGCTAGAAAAGGCATCAGAGCGAGGCTCAAAGAAATCAGACCGAGGCTGAGAGAAGTCAGACCGAGGCTGAGTCGAGTCAGACTCGCGCCAGCATAAATCAGCCCAACGCTGATGGTATTGTCGCTTCTTGTCACGGGGCCCACGGTGCCCAATCCAGAGAAATAGTGACAGGGGTTAGATGGCCATAGAGGATTTTGTCAGATGTATTCCGCCCTGAATCCAGCAAGGCGCGGTACTAGTGGGGTGACTGTTTCAGATACGGCAATAACAGTAAATTAGCACAGGGAGGGGGGGGGGGCAAACTTTGTAGCGGCTTCTCTCTCTCTCTCACACACACACACACACACACATCCATCTTTGATTTTCCTGTTATGTAATTTTTTTTCTCCTTCTCTTCATATTTTTCTTTTGAATTTTCTTGTTTTACGGTAGTGTAGCAACGGCAAGTTTGAAAATGGTCTTTGTGTGCCTATAACTTCTTCCGTTGTAAAATAAAGGATCGTTATCGTTATCGTTATCTCTCTCTCTCTCTCTCTCTTAAATGTTTTCTTGTACTTGCTTGTTTTATACTAATCTCCTTGATTTGCCACGTAGATTCTGGTCTAACGTGGTCCTAATACTTAGTTGAATAGTCTATTGTAGTGTTAGCAGGACAGTGTGGTAGAGAGGCCTTCCATTGCCCAACAACTCTATCCTGAAATAAAGGTTTCATTGTCATCATCATCATCACCATCACCATCATCATCATCTCTCTCTCTCTCTCTCTCTCTCTCTCTCTCTCTCTCCATCCATCTTTGATTTTGTTTCGTGTATTGTTTTTTGTTTGTTTGTTTGGGTTTTTTTTGTTGTTGTTGTTTTTTTCTTGTTTTTTTTTGTTTTTTTTTTTGCTTTATGTTGTCTTATTTTTATCGTCCCAACGACTGAAAATTAATAAGTTCTTGCGGGTAAAGCATCCCTTATTTCCGCCGCCACTGTGACGTCAGTTCGTCACGTGGTCTGTTCTGAGAGACAAGCTGTAAAGTACCTCCTATTTCCGCTGCCACTCTGACTGTCAGGGGACGTCATTGCGTCAGTGCACATAATTAGTAGGCCTCGCTGCTTGACCCCGGTAAAAAGAACGTGGAGAAGGGTTGCTTCCCCTCCTCGTTGCCAGAATCGCTTCCCTTGAAAGGAAATCCCATACCGGAAACATCTTTCACATACAGCTTTTTAATTGTCGTCTGCTTCCTTGGTATAGCGCTATACAGTTCATTTGCAATGCGCATACCCGCAGGACATGACCCGTTTCGAAAAGGAAACGTGATAGCGCGCATGAAAATGTTGCAGAACTGTGTCACAGGATGACTTACTCGTCCCTGATATGTGGACTGTTTGGCAGTTTGTGGGCTTAACGCCCTTTTCCATCAAATAAGGGTGATACCACAGACGGGGACAACGAGGCAAAAAAACAAACACACACACACACACACACAAAGTTTTGGATCCCAAGCGGGATTCGAACTCACGACCCCAAGAACTGAGAGCCCAACGCACTACCCTTCCATCTCAGCTATCCCGGTGTAATACGTAGGATGTAATCCTTAGCTCAGCATGCAAAGGGGCACTTTCCGCGTTAACGCTGGATGTACCCCCCTCACCCTATAGTCTCCCATGCAGACTAACGATTAGTTTCATTCGTGGAGTGTTGCCAGTTTGGGAGCAAGTCTGGCGTGTGGAGGGTGGAGCATGTCTGGTCACTTTAGAGGGAGGGTGGGTGCATCCAGCGCTAATGCGGGAAGTGCCCCAGAGTATGCGGAGCTGGAGAACACATTCCGCGTGCCATACCGGTTTCCTCCTGATCACATAGGAACATGGTAGAGCGTTGGACTTTCAGTGCTCGGGTCGTGAGTTCGAGTCGAGGCTGGGGCCAAATATTTGAGCTGGCTTTTTCCTCCTTGTCCCGCCTTTGATAATAATAATAATAACTGATACTTATACAGCGCTCTTTCTCGCAGAGAGCTCAGCGTGCTTTACAAGGAAAAGAAAAGAAAAACACTGGAACAATACAGTCACATCTGAACAAAGCATACCACATAAATACAAACAATACACAAAACACACAACATATCAACACTACAATAATAATAATAATAATACATCATATTTATAAGGCGCCCGTCTCTGAAGGACAGACTCAGAGCGCACACACCCACACACATACCCACACACACACACCACACCACACACACACACATGAACATGGACAGAGGGTCCCAGCTGTCTATGGAAAGGCCTGACGGAACAGGTATGTTTTGAGCTGTGATTTAAAGGCTGACAGTGTGGGGACATCACTGACGGAGGGCAGAAGGCAGCGAGTTCCAGATTGTCGGGGCGAGGTAGCTGAACGCGCTGAACAATCAGACAGGTGCCTGCAGGTACAGTGGGCGAATGGGCCCCTTCCAGCGCGGGACATAATGGCATTGATATCTCGTAGTGTAACTTATAACGTTCATCATGAATTAACCCTCGCTGTACGTCGTGGGTGCAAAACCACCCATGCTTTTAAAAACAGGAAACAAAAACATTGATTATCGTACGCTTTTTCCTTCTTTAAAAGCATGGGTGTGTTGGCACCCACGACGTACGGCGCGCAAGTTTTCTTCTGTAAAGTATGGGTGCGTCTGTACCCACGACGTACGGCGCGCAAGTTTTTAGGCGACGTACGGCGAAGGATAACTACATCTAGTTTAGGAAGGCAGGCACACTCTGTGTGTGCGTGCGTGCGTGCGTGCGTGCGTGCGTGTGTGTGTGTGTGTGTGTGTGTGTGTGTGTGTGTGTGTGTGTGTGTGTTGGCGCATGCATGTACAACACATATATTTTTGACAGGAGCGGTGTTGCCTCTATCTCTGATATGTCTGGCTCAGTAACTGGCCTTGCAGCATCCGCCCACTCAAAATGTTACTACCACTTTCTTCATTGTTAGCCTGATAAGTGTTATGCATGAACTTTTAGCTTATTTGTTATACTACTCCATGTGCTTCACGAGTGATCATACATGCCTAAGATCCCCCCTGGTGTGTCCCGTGTGATCAGCCTTTCACCGTTAGTCATTTTCTAATCTCCTGTTGGGATCTCGCCGAGATCCGCGGGAAACACTACTCTGTCGATTCATTGAAGGTGTTGTTCAGGGATGTTCCCCCTGACAACATCTTCAATTTTCTGAAAGAGGCCAACCTCTTCTACAAAATATAGTCTTATTTAAATATTACTTGTATTTACTTCATCTTCCCAGCTTTGAAGTCTTGAAGGATATTTCTCATTTAAACCCAACAGACTTTTAGTATATATTTACATCTTGTTTTAACGTGGAAATTTTTATGTTTTAAAGGACCTGGCAGAAAGGGACTTTTGCTAGCCACGAATTAGCCTTTGTTGCTTGCGTGGCGTTAAGCCCTAAATAACTAACTAACTAACTATACATGCCTAATTAGTTTATAACTACTAAGGCTCAAACGTCCATGCCTGTTCGCCTTCACCTTGTCTGTACATGTCTGTTCATACCAAAAACAACACAAAACAAAACAACCCCCCCCCCCCCAAAAAAAAAAAAAAAAAAAAACATTGATATCATCCATACATGGTGGAAAAACTCCTGAACTCCCTTCCACACAGGAAAATCCACGACGAGAGCGTGGCACATAGTCATTTAGTTAATCAGCCCTTCATAAGTATTTGTCTACATAGCTAAATATGAATAATTATATATAAAAATAAACCACTAATTAAATATAGCACTCGACAGATATAAATATGTAGAATAATACTCATCAAGTATAACTATGTATAAAGTGCATAGATATGTATTTATAAAGTATACAGATGAAGACCGGTAGGTCCAAGTCTCGATGCAAAGTCGACCCTCTTCTCAAGGTCAGAAGTAGTTAGATTTAGAAGCCCCCTTCTTGTTCTAATGTCCGACGTCAAAGTTAGATCTAAAATCTGCCATCTCGTTCTAATGTTCTGCCCCAGCGGTCTGGAAGCGACCAAACCTCTCTCTCTCTCTCTCTCTCTCCGGTTTCTGCCTCCATTCATTCCACAGGCCAGCAATCTTTTCACGATTGCGCGTGCGCGGGCGAGGTCTGATGGGACGCGTCATTTCCGGTCCGATGCTTCCCATCCTTGTTTCTTGTCAGTGGCTGAGAATTTATTGATGGGGGCCGTTTGAGTTCTGGCTTATTAGTTTGCACAATCACAAAAGGATCTCTGGCATGGTCTTTTTATGGGTTAGAGGGATTTGTTCAGGTTCCCTTGGCAGATCGGCCGTTTTGGGGTCAATGGTGGTTGGGTCCCTGTTTCGTGTGATACGCATGATCGATATGAATCACCTATATTCATTAGGGGCGAGTGAGTGAGTGAATGAGTGAGTGAGTTTTTCAGGCTTTAAGCCGCGCGGGCACCAAAGACTAATACGCGGCTAAGTGTGCCTGCACTACCTGAAAAAAATGTTACGTTGGACAAATGATGCATACTGATCTACGGGTGGCAGTATTAACCTAGGACATGTAGGAGACGCTGCACCTTCATGCTAATTTATCGATTTCCTTACAACAATTACAACTAGGTAAAACAAACATAAATACTAAAAACATATATATATATATATATATAGAGAGAGAGAGAGAGAGAGAGAGAGAGAGAGAGAGCAAATATTGCCGCTTATCATCTCCTTGGCGCAATAACTTACATTCATTCGGGAGCTCGAGGAAATCAAAATCATGCGCATCTCACTGTACATTCAGACATTTGTCTTTGAGTTATTTGTTCTTTTTGAGTTATAGGTTGTGTGGGTTTTTACGTCATTTTCCAACACATTACCTTGATTCCGCTAAACGATGCACATACAATTCTCATCTAGTAAAAAGCTCCTCAAAGTTCCTGTTGAAATCTTTCACCGCAAGTACGCTGGAAATACTCTATTTCGATGATTGGTAGAGCTCTTAATGCGAAACAATGTTCACACTTTGCGCGAGCGGCCGAACATTCAAATTCTGCGACTGCGAGGCTGGTTTTGCTACACACAACATCCTCGCTCAATGTGTTAGCTGCGTCACTGAGTACGCTGCTGTTGGTTCAGTGCCAGCATTTGAGATGCTGTCATCGTGCAGGTGCATAAGTGGTGTGATATGACACCACGGAAACAGCTCAGAACACTCTGTGGGTATGAAAATAATAATAATAATAATAGGTCTTATAAAGCGCTAACAGTCTGCTCAAAGAACAGTCAGTGCGCTACACACACATATTCTCACGCATACATGAAACATGAAACACTAAGTGGGTGTGTGGGGGGTGGGGGGGGGGGGGGGGTAGATGATACTACAGATCATATGCTATCTTGAATAGGTGAGTCTTTAGTTTTGAAAATCATAAAGATCGGGCCTTTAAACATTTTGGTAGTCTTGGTGCAGGCCAGGGTTTGTTTTTTTTTTGTTTGTTTGTTTTTTTTTTGTTTTTGTTTTTTTTTTCTTTTTTCCAATTCTTGCTATTCAGTCTCACAGGAAACAAAAACTGAAATCTGAAACCACACAACTGTCCAATATGCAAATCTTTCTCAAATTTCTGACATTTTGCAGCTCCCAGCATAGGGCAGCTGCGTTATCTGTGCTACAATCGTGACACTGCGATGTCAGAATCTGCTAATATTTGGTTCACTTATAGTGCACGACTCTTGACATTTATCCTGCTTTGTAGTCAGGTCTTGAATTTCTTATTCATGAATCTGTCAGAATCGGCCTGGTGTTCTTTTCTTTTCTGTCAGCGAAATATTTTTTTAAAAGTTGACGTCTTTCTTTCTGACAGACAGATTCCTTTTTTTTTTTCTTTTTTTTTTTTTTTTTTTTTTTTTGGGGGGGGGGGGGGGCAAATTAGATGTTCTTTTCTTTTCTTTTTTTTCTTCTTTATTTTCGGGGTGGGGGAGGGAGGGGGGTGGTAGTGGTGGTGGTGGTGGTGGGGACAGAATGGTGACAATGTCGATAATACAGTTATCATTATATGATTATTCATGTGAATCACCTGGTTCCGTTTCGTTTTGTTAATGTTGTTGCTGTTGTTGTTGCTGCTGTTGTTGCTGCTGTTGTTGTTGCTTTTGTTGTTTTGTTGTTGTTGTTTTAACTACCTTTTTTTTTGGGGGGGGGATCCGGGTCGTCCCCCCCCCCCCCCCCACACACACACACCCCATCCCCGAGGGAAGCGCGTGGCTAACGTGCAGCGCCACCCATCTGCCTATTTTAATTTCACTAGCAGAAGAAAATCCGAGGACCCGTCGAGAACCCTCCCACGAACAGCTCACATGGCAAGCAGAGGTGACGTGAATGGATTTGAGTGAAGAGGCTTTCTGGCCTAAACAGAAAGTAGACTCGCATTGCTCCAGTGAGGCCTTGGCGGAGAGGAGACATTCCATTTTTGTTTTTAACTGCTCTCAGGTGCGTGCCCCTAAATGGTCTGTGCATGGTACTTTTCGTTTCTAGATGGAAGCAGAGTGAGTGAGTGAGCTTTTGAGGCTTAGCGCCGCGCAAGCCACAAAGACTAATTCGCGGCTAAGTGAGTCTGCACTACATGAAAATAAAATGTAACGTTGGACAAAGGATGCAAACTGGTCTACGGGGGCAATATAAACTCTAGATGGACGCATTTTAAGGGTGACTATGATGCCTAATAGGGAATAAATAGACATTTCGAGGCCTTGCGCATTTGTGGTCTTTGACCTGTCGACTGTGCGAGCAAAAAAATTCAAATTCTTCTTCTTAACAACCGTCGACAACCTGCAACAACATCTGACTTCTTTGTGTTCGCGTCGCATAAAGCTTTCTGATGGCACAGTAGCAATTATTCTTCTTAACAACCGTCGACAACCTGCAACAATATCTGACTCCTTTGTGTTCGCGTCGCATAAAGCCTTCTGATGGCACAGTATCAGCTTCTGAGATGCTGTCATAGTGCAGGTGTTGTGGGGTACGCTCTTAGACACTACCACAGAGAAAAACAAACTATTTGTGAACATAGAATTGATGGAAGACTGGCATTTAACAAATCATACAAACTTGTCCTTGGGCACCATAATATCAGTAATGGGATCCCACATAAGGGATAGAAAGAGTGGTTGTTGAGTATATCTAGTTTCTGGCCTCAATGGAAAGCGCACAAAAAGCTTTCATTTGGTATCTGTGCCAGTGCAGTGGGGTTGCAAGAAATGCTCTTTGTTCACATGTGTATAAGTTATATTAAGCCGTGTAACTTTTACAGAAGTTGTATTGCTTGTTTAAAGACCTAAAACTGAAAATAAAACTCAAAATAGCTAAAAACGACCTCCCAGTTCTGGCAAAAATGGTTGGTAAAAGTGTGATACCAGTATCTATGCCAGAGCAGTGAGGTTGTAAGAAGTGCTCTTTTTCACATGTTCGTATGTTATTTTAAGCCGTGTAACTTTCATTGAAGTTGTATCACTTGTTTGACTTTTATACGTGTGTGTGCGTGGGGGGGGGGGGGGGGTAGTTTTATTTATGAGTGTGCGAGTGTTTCAGATATCATTATGTTTCTGGGTGGTTTTATATTTTACGAGCGTGAGCGCTTTGGACTTATACGGAGGTGTGTCTATTTGTGTGTGTGTGTGTGTGTGTGTGTGTGTGTGTGTGTGTGTGTGTGTGTGTGTGTGTGTGTGCGAAATTAGATTTACTTGTGTGCGTGACTGAGGCTTCTGTTAGTGCAAGTTTTATTTGTTATTGTTGTTGTTTTTTGGGTTTTTTGGGTTATTTTTGTTTTTAGCTGGGTTTTTTTTTTTTTGGTTGGTTGCCTATAATTTCCCTTCTGGGATTCATAAAGTAATTTGAATTTGAATTGAACTGAATTGAATTGAAGACCTAAAACTGGGGAAAAACCCTCAAAATACTTAAAACTTACCTCCCATCTATTTCCTGTGTCCCCCCCCCCCCCTCCCAATTTTCTCAAAAGCGGTTGTGTGACTTTGTTCCCCTTTCGTGCGATTACATCAAATAATTATGTTTTCTCAAAATGAAAAGGCTGAAAAATATTTGTCTCAAGACTACAGCACACTTTGCCTCTGGGATCATGTCACTTCTGCTAATTGGGCAAAAACTTCCACTCTATTTTCTTCACAAACAACTTGACCCCAACGTACAAAGAAGACAAGAAGACATCTTCAGGCCATAGACGAGAGATCGTGTTTTGAAACGCGGGTTTCCAATTTTCCCGGGGGAGTTCTTTTTCCTTGGCCTTATTATAATCGCTTGAACTAGCTTGGCTTTTTGTAAGCTGGAAAATTGATTTCCCCCCCTAAGAAAGCGTGGGACTGGTTTGTTTTATATTTTAGTCCTGTCATCGCTTGTACCAGCCAGGGCTGTGTTGTCTTATACTCTTTCTTCAAAAAATACGGACTTTTCAACCAAATCTTATTTATCTGATCCTCTATACCTTCAGTTCTGTAATCGGGAGTTCGAAAAATCAGCATGAAGGTGCAGCGACTCCTGCTTGTCCCAGGTTTATGCTGCCCAGTAGACCAGTTTATATCATTTGTCAAACGCTACAGTTTTGTTTTTTCGAGTAGTGCAGGCACACTTAGCCGCAAATTAGTCTTTGTTGCTTGCGCGGCGTTAAGCCCTAAAACTCACTCACTCACTCACTCACTCTGCCTTCAGTTCACTTACATCTCAGGGGATATAGCTCAGTAGGTCGGACTGGGATTTTTTTTTTTTTTTTTTTTTGTTGCCAAAAAAAAATAAAATGGTCAGCTCTATGTACAAACTTGCCTACGGTGCCTGGCCGCCTTCGTGTACACACGCACGCATATTCATCATGTGTTCACGTTGAAGACCTCCACTTCAAACGGGAGGGCCAGGGAATGGGGGAAAAACAGAAACGCGCGCATGCGCCTAGTAAATACGATGGACTAGTACGTGTAAGGAACTTGAGACAGAAAGACTTAGTAGGCTGGTTAGCCGCCAACCCTGTTCCGGTTCCGTCGATAACTCTATGTCCCTGCGACGACGGCCAAGTCGGGCTAACCGAGACCGAGCCGAGCTAAGTGTTACCTAAGAAGGAAAAAACAAAAATACTCGGTGACAAGGAAAGTGGACAGTTGCGAACAACTTTGAGGTCCCCGTGTAATTTCACAGTGTGCACAGAAGCGGTGAAAACTGTCGCATTCACCAGCACAGTACATTCTCAGCCTGTTTCGAGATTATTGCCTGCATGAGTTGTCTCCCTTGCCGTAACAAGCACGCATTTTTCGTGGCAGAGCACAAAGAATGCATGCTTTGTTTTTTCCTTCGTAGGCTGCACTTAGCTCGGCTCGGTCTCGGTAAGCCCGACTTGGCCGTCGTCGCAGGGGCCTAGAGCTATCGACGGACCCGGAACAGAGTTGGTTAACCGCGAAAATAGCCTTTGCTGCTTGCGCGGCGTTAAGCCTCAACTAACTAACTAACTGCCACGCAAAAGTTTGAAAACTGTTCGTCTCCAAACTGTACGTCAAAGGATTAAAGATTTTTTGTTAGAGAAGAGGACATTAACAAGACTGGCCGTTGAAATAATGTGGTTGAACGGGACAAGGAACAAGTACGTTTCATTCAATCACAGGACGAAATTCTAGAGGGTTGTCGTGTGCATTACACGCATAAGCAGCTTGAGCAAGTGTGTTTTACCCATGCACACACGCCTACATGCAGTGATCTCTCGGTTTGAGAGTGGTTCTTCTCGCTCTCTCTCTCTCTCTCTCTCTCTCTCTCTCTCTCACACACACACGCACGCACGCACGCACACACACACAAAGCAAAGCAAAGCACAAACAACCACAAAAAACACGGATTTCACACGCCTTGCGTGCTGATGCAAATTGTCACTGTCAGCACAATGAGCCCAGAGGAAAAACAATGAGAGAGAGAGAGAGAGAGAGAGAGAGAGAGAGAGAGAGAGAGAGAGAAAACAAATTCACACACACACACACACACACACACACACACACACACACACACACACACACACACACACACACACACACCCTTCCCAAAATAAAAATAAAAAGTAGTAAAAAAAATAAAATAAAAAATTAAACAAAATAAACCTAGCAAAGCTGTATCAGTGTATGTGTGAGTGAATGGATCTAGGTGTATGTGCGTAGCATGAGTACGTAGTCTTGAGTGCGTAGTCTTGAGTGCGTAGTACCATCTTCAGACTACGAACTGGACACTGCAGACTGCGTGCCCACCTGTGCCGCCTTGGGCTGTCACACTCACCAGACTGTCCGTGGGGAACAGCCCCTCAAACCCCGGAACACATTCTGCAGTCCTGCCCCCTCTTCAAAGAAGCAAGGACACAACACTGGCCGAACGGAGCCACACTGGCAGAGAAACTCTGGGGCAGCAAAACAGACCTCTTGAAGACCACTGCTTATATAAAGACCACAAACCTAATCATCTGAGGCGGAGTCCAGAACAGGGAACGCAGAAGAAGAAGAAGAAGAAGAGTGCGTAGTCTTGTAACATAATTATGAATATAGTACAACTGTTAGTGTATACGTGTGCCATTTGTCTGTGTACTGGATGAAAATGTCTTGTATAAAATGCCAAAAAGAAGAATTAATAAATAATAATAAAAAGCACCCACACCCACACACACACACACACACACACACACACACACACACAGCAACCCCTAAGGGCCTCAGACGCGACACGTTGCCTCCAGAGTCCTATCATTCCCTTACCCTAGATCTTACTTCTATACATCAAACCGTCATGCTAACCCTGCTTTTTCAGTTTCAATTTCCAATCTTTTTCACGGCCGCGCCCAAGAGTGTCATTTGATTAGCCTCCCAAATCGAAGAGCTCTCGAGCGTTGCCGAATGTTCGCAGAGTGATCTCCCTCGGCAGGACAGAGTTGCATCCCTTGGGTGAGGTAGATTTTTTGGAGTGGAGAATTTTTCTTCCACTGATGGGGTTGTTTTTATAGATCTGTTGACGGTATTATGAAGTGAAGAATACACAAATACAATGGACAGATTCACAGTTTAAGAAATAACAACAACAAAAAACTTCGAATCCACTTTTTACACAAAAACTTCTTTATCTGTTTTTGAAGTCCAGAGGACAGACTATGCCTTTTTACTAACAAGAATAAAATTTTTATTGTTTACGTAGATTTGCTCTTCTGGGGCGGTCGGTGGTCTAGTGGTTAACACTTAGTCACCAGTGCGAGAGGCCAGGTTCGAGTCCCACTCGGGGCGAAGAATTTTTCTTTCTCGTATGTGGCACCATTCATTCGGGCCGACAGTCGGAGGTTCTCTCCGGGTATTACGCCCCCCCCCCCCCCCCTCTTCTTTGGAAATGTTCAGCCCACAAAATTAAAAAATAAATGCAATACTCTGAAATTCTGAAACTTAATTTGCTGAGCTGGCCGTTCGCACCACGTGATTGTAGTGTGTTCATGTCCAGTGTGTGAGAGAATGCGTGTGATTCGCGTGATCTTTCAGCGACGTCAAGTTGAAACACTGTATTCAGGCGAAGGGTGCGGGCGGGGGTGTTTGGGGGTTTAACGTCCTTTTCCACCACATACGGGTGATATCAAAGACGGGGCAACGATGAAAAAGGCAGCATAAATATTTGGCCCCAGCCAGTCCAACGCTCTGCCATTCGGCCACCCCGGCTCCCCGTGTGATGCTATGCATCAGCACAACAGCTTAGAACGATCTGTGAGCTGCAAGATCTTTAAAACTGGGTCTTTACATTAAATGGTTGCAGAGGTGGGCGGGTGGGTGTTTGGGAGTGTAACGTCCTTTTCCGCCGCGTAAGGGTGATATCAAAGACGGGGGCAACGAGAAAAAGGCCAGCACAATATTTGGCCTCGGACGGGATTCGAACGCACGACCCGAGCATTGATATTATAAGAATATAATAGTAACTCTTATTATATCAATTGGTATAATAAGAATATAATAGTAACTCCCGTCCTGGTGGTGCTCCGCCTTGCAGGGGTGGGACGGCTTGTGCTGCCTTAGCAACCCTCAGAGCTATGTCGGTGGGAGCTGGATGCTCCTGGCAGATCCACCCATGCCGAACAGGTCTGCGTGGGGTAGAGGCCAGACAAAACGGTGCACCCTGGTCCTCCACGTTGGGGTTGTGCAATGGGCTAACGACTCGTTCATGTAAAAAAAGTTCTTGTTACGGAAACCAATGACAGTATTCTATCCACAAAACCAGTTCTCGGAAGAACCAGGGCTCCATTACGGAGGCTTATGACGCGCTGCAGCCAAACCCGTCAAAAAGCTGCAGGCTCGACGACCCTTATTCGCCCGAGGACGCATTCTCTCACACACTGGACATGAACACATTACAATCACATGGTGCGAATGGTTAGCTCAGCTATGTAAGTTTACGAATTTAGAATTGAATTTATTTTCAGATTTTAGGGGCTGGACATTTCCAAAGCAGAGGGGGAGGAAGCCGGAGTACCCGGAGACAACCCCTGACGGTCGGCCAGAATGAACGGTGCCAACTACAAGAAGAAGAAAAAAATCGTCGCCCCGAGTGGGACTCGAACCTGACCTCTCGCACTGGTGACGAAGTCGCTTAAACACTAGACCACCGACCACCCCATTGAAAGTCTAACGCTCTACCATTCGGCTATCCCGGCTCGCCATTAAACGGTTGCATTACATTTTATCCATGCATTGGCAGAGCGAAAACACGTCGTATTTAGATCTCGTGTACCCTTGACTCCACATTGCAGACATCGAGCGCTATAACAACTATCAGCAATCACCCACATGCTGCCTTTATGTCCAAGAAGCACCACCTGAATCGAACTCTACCTTGCTCTAGAAATAGGATCTAAGCGCTTACCAACTCCCTCGCGCTTCAGCGCCTTTTTCCCGAGAACGACAAAACCGGCCTCAAGTTTTGTAGTCCTGACGCTGTCAACAGGAAAATTGCCTCTTTCGCTTTATTACCTCCCCTCTTTATCGCCCACATTCGGTTGCCTCCCTTTACAAGACCAGTTCCGACGCCGGCATGGCTAGTGTTCTGGGGCGCAGATCAAGGAGTGTCATCCTTTCTGTACGATTGTAATTGGTTTTTCCCATCCACGTGATCACGAAAATGGATGCTGGTTTGAGAGCTTACGGAAGTGGTGTTAGGATCTATTCGTAAGGCGTATTTACGGATGGGGAATACAGAACGGAAAGCGCTGGAAGGGTAGCTGAAACGATCACTACACCGCTGAGTATGGAAGTCCGTTTTTATGTTGTTTCCATAAGAGGCACGGAATGGGTTTCCAGTGCTTTCTTTAATGTCACCATGGTTGATGCCCGAGAGCTTGCGTAGGTGTGCGCGCCCCGGCAGCATACATGACACAACGACCACGACGACAGCAGGTCACTGAATGGAAACAACATACTGGGCTGGTGACCATCTTGTTTCAGTCAAAATTTTAAAACATGGGATCTGCAAATCTGCCCCTTTTTTAACACATACCTTTCCACAAAAAAATAAAATAAAATAAAACTGGGGTCTAATGCTCTTTGAAAAAAAATCTTTAAAATCCAAGGGAAAAGGGGAAGGTTATTTTTATGATATCGCTCCTAATGCTCCCTAACCTGCCTCATTTGAATTATGTTCTGAGCCTTCAGCGCGTTATCCCACGCATCCGACCCAGCATCTGCGCTATCGAAGATACACAAGTGCTCTCCCTTGGGCCTGTGGCTTCATCCCTCCAGACGTTTCTCCTCATCTACACTACATCAAAAATGTCAAGGACCACTTGCAAACACATGCATAACAACAACAACAACAAAACATGAGAATAGTCAGAATTTTTTTTTTTTAAATTTAAAAAAAAATAGCTTGACCACATGGCTTTGAGATCCTCAACATTCGCGGAATTTCGTACATGGACTGTTTACGGGGCGATATTTCAAAGACAACATAGTGGAATTTTTAAATGCACGTGACACTTGAAGCAAGGTGTACCGGAAGTGAAAGTGCAAGACGTTTTTGCTTTCACAGCTTCATTTGACTTCTCGTTAATACAACTGTAGAGTTTGGTTCATCTTTCTTGAGGGTGGGTGGGTGTTTGGGGGTTTAACGTCCTTTTCCACCACATACGGGTGATATCAAAGACGGGGCAACGATGAAAAGGCCAGCACAACTATTTGGCCCTACACGGGATACGAACTCACGACCCGAGCATTATAAGTCCAACGCTCTACCATTCGGCCGAAATGTGACCATTTCAAAACAACACGTAGATTTGAATGTGGTCCTTAACTTTTTTGGAGCAGTGTATATTCCTCTCCCATTTCTAAAGCAGTTGTCAAACCACCTAGACAAAAGCATGTTTCCATGCAAAGCACAAAGCTCACGTAGCAAGACATTCGAACTGCTTTTCAAGTCGCAACAAAGGCAAATCTCCTATCTCTCGCTTTTTCTCCCGCGAAGCAGAGACAATGACAAGAGAGGTGCGACAAAAAGTGATATCACTTCTCTCGTCTATAACGATTTTCCAGTTTCCCTCGGGGCACGCAGATCCTTGACACGCAGTTGTCGAACAACAAAATTAATTGCGTTTTGCTTCAAGACAGAGGGAAAAGAAACGAGATTTCTTTGCGAATTGCCGGGAGAAACATTGAAAAAGTTCTAAAAGAGCCCTCCTGATGATTCAAACTTTTTTCATACAGGAGAAAGTAAAACCTCTCAAGGGACGATGAATGTAGGTCAGTCTTTCAGCTTGACTTGCGTGTACTGATGCTGACTGCGCCTGAAAACATTAATGCCAGGGGTGGGGGTGGGTGCTTAGCAGTTTAACTTCCTTTTCCACCAGGTAAGGCGGGGCAAAGAGAAAAAAAAACAAAACAAATAAAATAAAATAAAATAAAATAAAATAAAAACGACAGCGCACGTACCAATATTCGGTCCGAGCCGGGATTCGAACTCACGACCCGAACATTGAGAGTGCAACGCTCTACCATGTTGTGGTTCCCACGCTCTAACGTGGCGCAATACCCGGGTTTCGTAGTGGCCACCCGTTTAGCGCGCCACCGAATTTCGCAGAGTAAGGAGACAAGGGAGACAACTTCAGTCAAGCCTCGTACATCGGTTACGTCCCTTTCGGTAGCTCTTGCTGGTCAGAACTCAGAAGTCGCATTGTGTGGCATTTCCGGTCGTTTTTAAGTTGTTTCTCTGTAGAGAAACAACTTTATGGGACGGGGCAGATTTTGCTACGCGCAGCAGCAAGTTTCAATGATACAAAACAAGACTGTGACGTTTCTCCACACAATACATACTTTCACGCACACAGTGACGTAACGAAATCTGCGTCATAGACACCTTACGTGCACATTATGCTGTAGTCCGGGCTAACCCATGAGTGTTCGGGGAAGACACATCCTGGGTCAGGGATCCAAGCGAAGAAACTTTTTGGTGGCTACATTTTTTTTCGTGGTGGCTATGGCACAGGAAAACGTCAGGCTAATATAAGACAAGATGGCCACCAGCCCAATATGTTGTTTCCATTTGATCACCTGCTATCGTCACGGTCGTTCTTTTGTAATGCCATGTATCCACACACACACACACACACACACACACACACACACACACACACACACACACACACACTCTCTCTCTCTCTCTCTCTCTCTCTCTCGGAATGGAAACAACTGACCGGGCTGTCACACCAATCTTGTTTTTGGAAGAGAGACGTCAAGTTGTATTCTTTGAAATCTATGACGTTTTTGCTCACTGGGATGACGCATATTACATATGGCGTAATAACTTTGCTACAGTTCTTGCAATGAAAGCAGGCCCAATATGTTTAACAGACAAGTCTGCGCGGCGAACGTTTTCTAACTATGTGTTATGTCAGACATGCACACGCGCGCGCGCACACACTCACACGCACGCACGCACGCGCACACGCACACACACACACACAGAGACTCGCGCGAGCCGCGTTTGTGCTCCATTGAGACCTATGTGGTGTCCTCTCACTCTACTATGCTATTGAGTGAGAGTCAGTGGGAAAAACAAAGCACACTACATCAATGAAACTCCCGCTTTCCCCGTCTACACATAGAGAACGTCCAAAAAGTGGCGACACATCCCCAAGAAATGCCAGTATCACGTCAATCAAACATGACGTCGGAAAAATGACGCTGATACTGCCTTTTGCGTCAGTGCGCGCGTGCCTTTTCTGCGATGGATCTGACCTGTTCAGTACGTAAGCAGCCCTGCACAGCGTTCTGGGTTCTTCTTCTTTCATGAATTTGTTCTCCGTGCATATTCTGTTTATAAAGTATTGGAGTTGTATTCTGTTATATCCCGTGTCTTCACTGCGATTGCACGAAGATGGCGACATAGTAGAAGTAAAATACACCACGTCTCAAAACAGAGGAATTCGGAAAGAAAGTGGCGAGACACCCCCAAGAAAAAACAGCATCACGTCAATCAAACATGACGCACTTACTTTACGTCAGTGCGCGTGCGTCTCTTCTTCGATATTTGTGAGGCGTGTGGCTTGTAGAGGAAATGTGCTGTGAGTACAAATTTTCGAGTCAACTGACGATAACGGCTGCAGTGAATTTTTCTAATTTTTTTGTATATTTTTTATGGCACCCCAGGCTCATTATCTATGTATAGTAGGAGCGATTTTGAGATCTAAAGTGTATTCACCAGCACTTTCATCAGGTACGGCTTACGCCAAAAGTATAAAAGCGACAACCTCCAAAATTCACTTAGTTGAGAGTCCGTATTCATGCTATCTATGTCCCAAAAATGGAGTGGTTTAGGTAAATATTACGCCTTTAAACGCCAGAAAGCCATTTTTTTTTTAATAGGGCGATAACTCGCAAATCATGTGTGCAATCGTACCTGGATCGGGCCTTCTATTCAACAATCTTGATTCATTTAGAAACCCCAAATTTGAAATCGATCGGTTCAGTATTTTCGGAGAAATAGGCATCTGAACTGGGTTCACATGCAATGTCAACTCAGGCTCGGTTTACATGAAAACTATAAGAGCGACCATTTTCTAGTAGTGACTCTGTTCAGAGTCCGTATTCAAGCTATCTACTGCCAAAAAATTGAGTGATTTAAATAAATATTACGCCTGTACACGAAAGACAACCAACTTGTCTCAAAAGGGCGATAACTCCCAAATCACTTAAGCAATCATCACACGCTTGAATCGTCTAATGTAACATTTTGATATATTTGGATACCCCAAATTTGAAGCCATTCGGTTGAGTATTTTCGAAGAAACGGGCCTGGACACAATTCACACACACACAGCCGCACGCACACACGCACACACGCACACACATCCGCACAGACGGCACTCACTGAGGAGGAGAAGTGCGTTCGGAACACCATACGCGTCAGCATCGATGACGCAAGTTTTCTTACGTCATTGTCAGAGTTACACTTGCAAAATCGTCTCTGCGGGAGATCGGCAGTGACGTGCGTTTGTACCACAGATGCTTGCCTATGAACGTGGAAATTTTAGCCCGTCCTATTATGTTGTTTCCATTACTATGGAAACAACATAAAAACTGACAGCGTACCTAAACTGTACGATGATGTTTACTAGCTGAACTTGATCGAAATGTTCACGGCTTCAACCGGCCGTCTGCGGAAGTTAGAATGGGATCCCTTATAGCGCACAACGAAAACTGAAGGGAATGAACTCATTGTTTAGACTCCAGAGTGCAGTCCCTTTTCGGCGGGGCGTGAAAATGTGACTGCTTACACCCAGCGCCATTTTTAAAAATGGCGAATTTTTTTTTAGAAAAGCAGAGACTTGTGTGTCATATGATTTGATTTGAAACGAAGTCTTGAATATCCCACCACTTTTCGTTTGGGCAAAATCTTTGCCAGCGGACAATTATTGTTGCGCTTTGATGGCACTGTTTACCTGGTACACTGATCCAACAGGATGTGAGTAAACGGCAAGGGGGTTGCACTCTGACAGGCAAGGGTGTTGCACTCTACAGGCAAGTATTATTGCACGGTGCAGACGATCACGTACCTGCCTTGTGGTGGAATAAGAGACGATTACAAAAGCATACACACCCGTGCTCTAGGACTGAATGTAATAATAGATCTGTCCATTCAGACAGAGACATGTTATGTATGTCTCTGATTCAGAAACACGCCTACTTTCACTCTGAAGACAGCCTGCCATCACTTGCGCCACTGAGGATCCCTCTGGGTTCAAAGCTGGTCAAGGATGACATAGTGCGCGACCTTGTGTTTGAGAGCACCGAGACAATTTAGGCCCGTCACGGTAGCGCAGTGAGCGCCATTTCCCCACCGTGCACAGAGGTACTTTCCACTGAAAGACTCTGTGCCCCAGAGAGTGCTCATTGTTATTTCAGAGTTATCTTCCATGTTTTAATTATCTCCCGTGTGCCCCCACACCAATCCGCGCGCACTTTCCTGCGACATTTTTCACGAAAGGATACTAACACGGATACTTCCTCAATCAGTCTCAATCCGCGTTGTGATTTCTTCGTCGTGGTTGAAGGTAAGCAGTGTGTTTGAGTGTACGTCCATTTTCCCCCTTTATTTCAAAACAACATGATCTCTGTCAGTTTAGACAGAGATTGTCGTCTGTGTCCGACAAGGAAGCGTGTGAGCCGACAAGCAAAGTAACGTCGCGTCACTGATACCTTTGTCTTAGCAGCCGACTATTTTAGGACACTGACTAGAGTGGTTTTAGATCTTTATATGCTAGAACTAAAAAGCCTGCTTCAAGTTTCAAAGAACGCCTTTACGGATACATGTCTGCAGTTACTAAATTGTACAGACTAGGCAGGAACCAGATCTATCTATTGAAATGTTCGCACTCGATCACTCATACCAGTAGGCCTAACATAATGCTATCGGATTGTACTTCACAATGCCGCTGGTGGCGTTTGTATAACTCAGAATTACTGCATTTCTTGTCTATTGCTTCCTCAGCTACCGTGTAGAACACGTCAGCGACTTTGGCAGGCGAGATTCAATTTTCTCAAAATATGACGTTAGCGAAATATTCAGTGGTTATCTGGGATATTCTGAATACTTTCGCAAAGTCGAAGGACGCGGTCTCGGTCCTCACATCAAACAGCAATATTTATCTACTAGTGGTTTTAAGTTTCTATACATGTTCGTGTGAAAATCTACTTTAGATGTATCAACAAGATACATTACGTAATGGGGATAATCGTGTAATTTTGTTCAATATTCCGGGGAATGGCGCAGAAAGTGAAGATTAGAGTGTGGCAAGATTCGTAGATTTGGACGGCGGTTTTCAATCCTGATTCCTTCGGACATGTAGAAGAATTGGAAGAAAATGACTCTGATGATGGGAAGGAGGTGATCAATAAACACTAATCAGTCGAGTTCCGGCGGGTGTGGAAGATGTGTACTGTGAGGGGAGTCCAGGAAAGTTGGAGAGGGATGAGTAGAGGCAGTACTGGTAGGCAACGGAGTGAAACTAGAGGAGTGCTGCATTAGATTCTGACTCTCACAGCAGTTTTAATAATCACATACACAGTCAGTAGCCATTCTACGAAGGTGAGCATGGTCCTACTGTGTTTTCCCCCTGCTGACTGTGACATGATAGACACTTGGGATATTCTTTTCCCTGGACTTTGTCATGTTATTGCAGAGCACTGAACAAACCAGTATGCTAGACAGATAGATGTGCACTGGTGCAGCAGGAAGGTGTAGGGGGGAAGGGGGGAGGGACTGAAAAGCAGGGCACACTGTGCATTTTGCTGTGGCATTGGTCTGTACATAGGTGTTGCAAGTATGATCTCAGGCAGTGTAGAGATAGATCTCATGTCAGACTCACCAGCAGCTATTTCAGTAAGCCTGCAGTACAAGTCAGTTGTATACCAAAGTGTAATCGTAGGAGGCCGAATTTGCATACTCTCCTCAGTGCGTAAGGCGCCCTAAACAAGCCTAATGACAGAGAGGTGCGACAAAAAGTGATATCACTTCTCCCGTCTGTTACGATTTTCCAGTTTCCCTCGGGGCACGCAGATCCTTGACACGCAGTTGTGAACAACAAAATTAATTGCGTTTTGCTTCAAGACAGAGGGGAAAAGAAACGAGATTCTTTGCGAATTGCCGGGAGAAACATTGAAAAAGTTCTAAAAGAGCCCTCCTGATGATTCAAACTTTTTAATACAGGAGAAAGCAAAACCTCTCAACGGACGATGAATATAGGTCAGTCTTTCAGCTTGACTTTCGTATACCGATGTTGACGGAGGACACTGCGCCTGAAAAGGTTAATGCCAGGGGTGGAGGTGGGTGCTTAGAAGTTTAACGTCCTTTTCCACCAGGTAAGGCGGGGCAAAGAGAAAAAAAAACACGCTATCGCACGTATTAATATCGGTCCCAGCCGGGATTCGAACTCACGACCCGGGCATTGAGAGTCCAACGCTCTACCAGTCGGCTATCCCGGGTCCCAAGTTCAGGGCAGCATGCAGATTGCTTACTTTGACCTTAAAACACAAAATGGCGTTCTACATTCTATATTCTACATGTATTTTACTCCAGACTAGCCGATATGTAATAATAATGATAATAATAATTAGGACAGTACCTTTAAGCAAAGTCACATTTTCGAAGGCAATTTTAGTATCCAAAGTCGCTGGGCTTCTTTGACTCTTCCTTTCCCGGCATTGTATGTGGGTGACGTCAATCAAAATGTAATAAGAAGAAAAGAAAAAAAAGAAAAGAAGAAGACAAGAAAAAACACTTTCTAGACTAGCTGTAGTTTTACAAGTATCCACCGACTTGTAATCAAACAGACCATCTGCTCTCCCAGGAACCGCCCAAAAGACAAGACCACTCTACATGTTTTCGAAACGCGTTCCATCAACAGGGCTACCAAATTTGGCTCCCGACGTACAAGAGCGACTTTCCCCGTGCAGGAAATGAATTCCTGGCCTTTGCAGAATCAAAGATCAATGAGCGAGAGACTTTGGCAAGAGAGGGGCCTTTATCAAGGGGGAAAAAAAGTCGAAAGCGAACTACAAAAATGTCACCGTCTCCCTACCTTAATTACAAAAGACCAGTTTCCATTTGGTCCAATCTCTCGTGCATCGGAGGGTTCTATTAGAAGTAAAAGCAGGTCTGAGAGTATTGAGGTGAATGGAGTGAGGGAAGGAGGGAGTCGATAACAGAGGGAGAATCGTGTCTGCAAAGTCAATAGGGAGGGAAGAGAATACTTCTGGTTGTGTTGCGTCATGTTTCGGCAGTATTCCTACGAGTGGATTTGGGGGGTTTAACGTTCTTTTCCATCACATACGGGTGATATCAAAGACGAGGCAACGATGGGAAAGCCGGCCAGCACAAATATTTGGCCCCAGCCGGGATACGAACTCACGACCCGAGCATTAGAAGTCCGACGCTCTACCATTCAGCCACCCCGGCTCCCCGTATTCCTACGAAGAGGAGAACGGTTTGCAGTGTATATTTAAGATCCCGTCTCTGTCTCTGTTTCCCTCCGCTTCACAGATTCTCTCTCTCTCTCTCTCACTCTCTCTCTCTCTCTCTCTCTCTCTCGCAGACGCGCGCTCACACACACACACACACACACACACACACACACACACACACACACACACACACACATCTTTGTGCAACGCAAGCGTCGTTAATTTCCGTTCTTCAGATGTGTTTGAATGGTGCACGTTTCACGTGTCAGGACAAACGAAGTGTTCTTCAATCTTCTCCCGCTTTGTCGCCCCTCCCCCCCCCCCTCACTCTTCGTACCCCCCCCCCCCCCCTGCCCTTCTCTCTCTCTCTCTCTCTCTCTCTCTCTCTCTCTCTCTCTCTCTCTCTCTCTCTCTCTCTCTCTCTCTCTCCCTCTATTTTGTTCCTCTCCACTTCTTCAGTTACAAGAGCCAGAAGTTTCACGTTAAGAGCTAGTCATCAAAAAAAAGTGCATGGCTTTTCAAATATATGTAGGGCATTAATCTGTCGATCTAGGTTAAACAGAAAAAGTACTCGACTTTAAAAAAAAAAAGTTGGGATGAGTCAACCACTTCGGTCACATGCTGCATTCACCCACAGAGACAGCGTTACAATTTCGGTTAATCTCAAGGATGGCTTTAGAAGCCAAATGTAAAAAATAAAAATAAAAAAAAATCCAGCTTTGACGTCAGTAATGATTGGGGTACACTCTCTCTCTCTCTCTCTCTCTCTCTCTCTGCGGTCGGATGGGAGACATGCACTACATTTTGGCACACGCACACATTCAATGAACTCACCGACAAATAAAATGATAATAATATTCCCTTCCAACAAGGAAGCACTTTTTTCTCCATTTATTTGAATCTTCAACTTTTCATTTTATTAAGTTTTAGTCTGTGCATTAAAATCGACCCCCCCCCCCCCCCCCACCTCACCCCTCACCCCGCCCCCCTTACACACACACAGACACTTCCGTATCTAAGGAGGGATATACTTTGCCTTCATTTTTGTTTCTTTTAATGATCATCGTTACTGTAACATTTTGCTCGGAGGGATATGATTTTCAGGATCACGTTGGGGTTTTGGCTTTCGTTGGGCTTTTGCTTCGGTTAGCCGGCTACGCTGGGGGGGGGGGGGGTGTGTGTGTGTGTGAGTGCATGTGTTGTGTGTGCGTGCGTGCGTCAATGCGGCTACACTACAGTGCACTTTTGGTCTTGCGTGCGTGCGTGCAGTGCGTGCGTGCCGGTGTGTGTGTGTGTGTGTGTGTGTGTGTGTGTGTATGTGCGTGCGTGTGCATATGCGTGTGCGCGTACACCCTACCAGAACTCAGGACAATTGGCCAATTCATATTCATCCTCTTCTACTCGTGTACCAGTTCTCCTGGTGATCTGTACAAGGGAGACAATCCTTCCGGCTACACTACAACACTGCAACACAGCACACACCCGCCACCGGAAGTAGTTCACGGCGTGAATGAATCGTAATTTCCGGTCTGCTGCAGGCCGCCGCCTGGTATCGGATACCGTAATTAGATCATGGGGCGACAAATCCGTTTGATGTCAAGCCAGTTGTCTTTCTTCCCGAACATTGTGCGGGCTGAGAATTCCCGTAGGAGTCAGCGAATCCCTAGGCGATCAGGGGACGCCTGACCTGATTTGGTCGTAAGAGGACAAATTGGGGTGGGGGAGATTGTAAATCGGCCACGGAGCCGTCCGGTCTGTCAGTAGGATTATCTAAATGAACATCCCAATGCCAATACAAAGCAAAAAAAAAAAAAAAAAAAACTCAACAAAATTAAAGCAATTGTTTTCTTGTTCTTGTCTGTTAAGTGGGCCTTATAGGGGGGAGGGGTGTTTATGTGTGGGAGAGAGAGAGGCCCGTTGTGTGAACAGAGAACGGGACTTGAAAGTTCGACGTACATTTTGTGTTGTCTTGTCTTTTATTGTTTCTTATTTCTTTGTGTGCTTGTTGTTGTTGTTGTTGTTGTTGTTCTTGGTGTGTGTGTGTGTGTGTGTGTGTGTGTGTGTGTGTGTGTGTGTGTGTGTGTGTGTGTGTGTGTGTGTGTGTGTGCTTTAAGCGCAGCGAGTCCTTGAAAGTTGGAGAACAGCGCTCTATAAAAGCCATGTATTATTATTATTATTATTACATTCTTTGCTACCCTAGGAACCAGGTCGCTGTTTAAATTTCAAGTAACACAACTCTAAGCGGTCCCTCTGCCTCCAAATAACCCCTATGCGATTTGAAACATGGTATCCAGCAACGGGAAACAAATATTTTTGCCCCAAACAAACTACTGATGCAGGAGATTTGAAGTTGTAATGTCAAATTTCGAAAATCGGGATGCTTAACTTTCCAGAAAATTTACTGGCTTACTCACACCTTCTGCTAATCCAAAACCATGCAATAACTTTTTTTTTCAAGTAGCTTACGTGAAGGAGTAAAATCGGCCATTTGTGACAGCAAAGTGTTATGTGAGGAGGCGTTGTCAGAAGGGCCGTAGCCTCGGCATATTTCCGAAAGTGCCCTGACTCTCTCTCTCTCTCTCTCTCTCTCCCTCTCCGAGTCTGCATATGGCTCTGATTTCACGGAGTTGCCGTAAACATCCCCGAACAGCCCGTCTATGTAACACCTCTACACTTACTTCGGCACGTTCTCGGTATCAGTGACAAATTGTAGACACACACACACACACACACACACA
>JACVVK020000086.1:312500-317500 GCA_018292915.2 Batillaria attramentaria
AAGAGTTGGGGCAGAAAAAAAAAAAAATTCTTTTTTAATCTGAAAATTCTAGCAATTACACTTGATCTGACCTTTTTTTTTTTTTCTTTTTTTTTCTTTTTTTCTTTTTTTCTTTTTTCATGTCCACTCAAATTGTTACAACCTAACCTTCTCAACGCACGCTTTACGGCAGTCTGGCTTCCGCTCAAGCAAATGTATTCGGAGACGATTAGGGACATTCACAAACGTTGGCGAAATCTTCCGCGATCTAGACTGTCGTTGAGAGGAAGTTAAACTCAGTGAATCGGAACTCATTCTCGTGCCGCCAAGGCAACGTAATCCTGACATGGGAATTCTCAAATGTATTGGCCTTCAGTTCTGCCCCGTTTGGGAATTAGGCCCGTCAGAATGAAAACAGTGCTAATCAAGAAAATGAGGTCTCTTATGGTCTGATGGGAAGGGGGCGGGGGGGGGGGGGGGGGGGGGGGGGGGGCGGGGGGGCAGAGAGAGAAAGAGAGATGAGTCGTTATCGTGAAAACTAGACGTCTGACCCATATTCCTAACCCAGTCTGTCCCATACTCCTACTGTCATTTCTCAGACTAAAGTCAAATCCATGTATTAAAAGATATGTACCGAGAGAAATGTTACCCTTCAAAAACTCTCTCCACCCTCACCGCCCCCAACCCTCCCCCCCCCCTCCCGACGCCAAACCCGCTAACTCCGCTCCACATGCCCAGCCCCCCACCTCACCCCCACCCTATCTTCACCATACCTCTCCGCTACCACAGCCTTCTTCCACTCACAGAGCGCAGTAGAAGAAGATGGCAGTTGTCAAACATGACTTCTTACACGTACGAACCAATGATCTCAATAACACCCCCCCCCCCCCACCTGTCACCCCGTTCCCCACCTCCCCGGGCCCCCCTCCCACACACACACACACACACACCATCCACCTAACGATTACCACGCGCGCTTCAAAACGATAACAAGTAAATTTTCACAGCGCAGCAGCACTACAAGTGACAATTTACACACACACACACACACACACACACACACACACACACACACACACACACCCCTCCTTCCCCGCCCCTCCCCCCTCCCCCCCCCCCCCACACACACACAACACACACCCCCCTCCCCCCTTTCACACACACCACCACCACCCCGTCTGATTATGTACAGCGCCCGGTGCAAGAAGGTGACAATTTTCACAGTGCATGAGTATGGAGTACTACAAGATGACAATTTTCACACACACACACACACACACACACACACACACACACACACCTCCCTTCCCAGCAGTGCTACCAGAAGCCTTGAGAACGTAACCATTTTCTCACACAGACACACACACACACCAACACACGCACGTACGCACACTCCCCGCCCCTTCCTTCCCAGCAGTACCACCAGAAGCCTTGAGAAGGTGACAACCCCCCCCCCCCCCCCATCCCCATCCCCATCCCCCACCCCACGCACTTTCTCCCTTCCCTTCCCACAGTACCTTGAGGTGTCTGAGCTCTCTCTCTCTCTCTCTCTCTCACACACACACACACACACACACACACACACGGGAGCCGGGGTGGCCGAATGGTAGAGTGTTGGACTTCTAATGCTCAGGTCTTGAGTTCGTATCCCGGCTGGAGCCAAATATTTGTGCTGGCTTTTTCATCGTTGGCCCGTCTTTGATATCACCCGTAGGCCTATGTGGTGGAGAAGGACGTTAAACCCCCAAACACCCTCCCACCTACCCTCTCTCTCTCTCATACACACACACACGCGCGCGCGCGCACACACACACACACACACACACACACACACACACACACACACACACACACACACACAAAGAGACCGGAACCGCCGACAAGTCGTAACGTAACCAATTGGAGACTTTGAGCAGGAAATCCGCTTTGACGACTGCTTGCTTCTATCGATTCTTGCCGAGGTGGAGGCGGGGAAATCACGGTAAGCAGATTGATGAAGCGATTCTGTGGTCGCTGTTTCGGCGCTTTTTCTGTTTCTGATGAGGGCCTTTGATCCTCCATGGGGCAGGGGCATGTTGTACAGGTACTTAAGGGGCGGTCGGTGGTCTGGTGGTTAAGAGACTTGTCACCAATGCGAGAGGTCAAGGGTTCGAGTCGCACTCGGGGGCGAAGAATTTTTCCTTCTCGTATGTGGCACCGATCATTCGGGCCGATCGTCGGGGGTTCTCTCCGGGTACTCCGGCTTCCTCCCCCTCCGTTTTGGAAACGTTCAGCCCACAAAATTTGAACAATAAATGCAATTCTAAACTCCGAAATTTAAGTAGTTGAGCTGACCCTTCGCACCACGTGATTGTAATGTGTCTATGTCCAGTGTGTGAGAGAATGCGCGTGATTCACGTGAGCGTGCGTGCTGGGTTCAGTTCGCGGCGCTTTGAGCCGATTCATGAAACTGGGTAAAGCGCCTATACAATACTCGTTATTATTATTTATTATTATTAATTGGTGTGTGGTGACTTGCATACCCTCAAGCAGTATGGTGATATTTGTTTTGCTGTTTTTTGTTTGTTGTTTATTTGGGAAGGGGGGGGGGGGCCTCTCTCTCTCTCTCTCTCTCTGCCTGTCTTTCTCAGGGGCATCCATGTGGAACTCTTTACTACTGAGTATCCAAAACGTTTCCAAATTCATAAACTTCAAACAAATTCTACACGATACGCTTATCTGACGATATATATAGAAATGTGTTACATACATGTTTTGCAATATTAGAGACGACTGTAAATTTCTTACTTGGCATACAGCCAGTATCATCAGCACATGCCACGTATGTTTTGATTTGTTTATCGTGTGTACTTTTCTCTCCTGTATTTCCCCTAGATAGTTTATACTTTTTCTTTTTTTTTAAACATTTTTATTGTTTGTTTGTTTGTTTTGATTTTTTTTTTCTCAATACCCTTTAATGTAGAATAGCAGGACAGCATGTAAGATAGGCAGCAATGCCTAAATGCTCTATCCTGAATAAAAAACGTTTCATCATCATCATCATCATCATCTCTCTCTCTCTCTCTCTCTCTCTCTCTCTCTAGGGGTGTGTGTGCTGGAAGCTGAGAAAAGGATGAGGGGACTGCAGTGTTTGTCACTGTTGTTGTCCCGTGTGTGAGAGACTGTGTGTGATTCACGTGAGCGTGCATGTTCGGCTCAGCCCCCGGCGCTTTGAGCCGATTCAAGAAATTGGATACAGCGCCTACACAATATTCCGTTGTTAATATTATTATTGTCATTATTATCATTATCATTATTGTTATCATTATTATTTACCAGAACATAGTCTTTCAACGCATAGAGGCCAGGCTTCAAACACCACACAGCGTATTCTTCCCAATGTCCTACACAGACAAAAAGTATTGGACCTGGTCTTTGAGTGGTTGTGGTGCTCATGAAATCCGGGCAGTGCCAATTCTTCGTGCCTATCGACCATTCAGAGATTTCCTCCTGGTCTCTCAGACGTATGATTGGCTTTTCTGAAGAAGGGTAAATGATTCCATAGAAAGACACGGGAAATCTTGACCAGCGGTCAGAGGTATCTCACTGATTAGTCAGTTATGATCGTCTACGCCCGCTGGGCCTTGGCAGTTGTGGTTCGGCGCGGTAAGTGGTTTGGTGTGAAGTGGTGTGATTGGTTGGTTGGTTGGTTGGTTGCATGGCAAGTAATCCGGTGCATCTGACTCAGGAGGCCCGAGTCAGATTCCTACGTTCACAAAGGCAGGAGCATTGTGGGGCGGCGGGGATTTTGACCGTGTGTCGGTTGGGTGGCAACTTGGGTTAGAATCAAAAGTGTGACAACTGTAAGATCCTACCGTGACACTGCAACCGTTAGAAATCCCAAACGAAGTCGCTGTACGTTTTCTGTGTCGCCCGACAGGTCCGCAAAAGCTGAAATTATAGGTGTGGGAAATCCGAGACAACGAAAGGAGACGGTACTGTTTTACTGATGACGGTTGGTACAAATTTTCACCGCAAGATCCTAAATCAACGCTTGAAGCACTCATCAACAGTAAGATTTATTCCTTTTCAGGTCCTTCTTCGTTTCAGTTTTGTATAGTAAGCGACACTCTAGTCTATAGTTTGTAGTATACGAACTAGTTGGCAATCCTGTAATTCACCTACCAGCAAACACAGGGCCTAGTAAACAAGTTGGACAATTTGACCTCACTGACGCAAAATGCCCCATGCACAAAGCAGAAACTACCACACATACAGTAACAACATAATCATATATTTCCAATTGGGTCTCTGAAAATAGCACACTGTTTAATGTCTTTTTGGGTAGCATTTTTACACAGACGAAGGAAAAACATTGACATTGACAAAGTACAGTGCAAACAGCGTCCCCCAAGCGGGTGTCCGTGGTCTACTGCTTCATCACGAAAGTGCCAGTGCGCACATAGTAGCTGCAACTCTGGACTGTCTAGCCGAAAATAACGTTCAACTGGTTACCCACCCACCATATTCCCCTGACTTATCTCCCTGTGATTGTTTTTTTTTTTTTTTTTTTGTTTCCTTCCGCCAAGAGGGGGGTGGGGGTGGGGGTTTGGGGGGTTGGGGGTTTAACGTCCTTTTCCACCACATAGGGTGATTTCCGCCAGAGGCAGTTGAAGGGAAAGCAGTTTCGGAGCGCAGAAGATGCCCGAGCATTGTTCGAGGGTGTCATTTTGGACCTACCCCAGTCAACGTGGTCGGGTGTCATGGTCAGCTGGTTTGAGGTGATGGCAAATTGTGTACAGGCTGATGGGAGGTTCTTCCAAAAAATTGAGTAGACAGACTGGTTGTATGTGTTCTTGAAAAGCCAGGTTGGAAAACATAATGAGTGGCCCTCGTATAAGGTGTAAAAAGATATGGCAGATCGGGTGATGATGGCAATAGTAGCAAACGGGTGGGTGTTTGTGGGTTTAACGTCCTTTTCCACCACATAAGGGTGATATCAAAGACGGGGCAACAAGAAAAAAAGGCCAGCACAAATATAT
>JACVVK020000086.1:322500-342500 GCA_018292915.2 Batillaria attramentaria
TCCATTACAGCAAGGTGTCTATGCCGTTATAAAATTTTTGTCTTTCTTTCTTCGCTTCCTTTTTTATTTAATTTTGTTTTGGGGTTTCTTTTGTCCTAGTCTGTGTTATAGGCCCGTAGCCGTGGGTTAAATTAACCTCGAGTTTTACATACGGGTCGAGCCCACAAAATTTCAAATATAGTAAGGTGGGTGGATGGGTGTTTAGGAGTTTAACGTCCTTTTCCACCACGTATGGGTGATATCAAAGATGGGGCAAAGAGAAAAAGGCCAGCACAAATATTTGGCGCCGGCCAGGATTCGAACTCACGACCCAAGCATTGAAAATCCAACGCTCTACCATTTGGCTATCCCGGCTCCCCTCAAATAATTATAGTAAATATAGTAAATTTTAGTAAATGTAATTCCAAATTCCGAAACTTGAATCGCTGACCTGACCCTTCGCACCATGAATTTGTAGTGCGTTCCGCGAATACAGTTCACGTTGTTATTTTTAATTTGTTGCTGACGGGAGAAAAAGTATGAGAAGCAATGATCTGCCAACTTCGGCATAGACTACACACATGCATGTTCGATTTTCGGGGCGGTCGGTGGTCTAGTGGTTGAAGATTTTGTCACCACTGCGAGAGGTCAGGTTCCAGTCCCACTCGGGGCAAAGTGTCCTTTCTCGTATGTGGCACCGTTCATTCGGGCCGACCGTCTAGGGTTCCCTCCGGGTACACCGGCTTCCCCCCCCCCTCCTGCTTCGGAAACGATCAGCCCACAAAATTCAAAACTAAGTGCCATTCTAAAATTCTGAAACTTAAATTGCTGAGCTGGCTCTTCGCCCCACGGGATTGTAATGTGTTCATGTCCAGCGTGTGAGAGAATGCGTGTGATTCACGTGAGCGTGCGTGTTGGGTTAAGCTCGCGGCGCTTTGAGCCAGATATATGGGATAAAGCGCCTATAGTGGCTATAATAATAATAATAATAATAATAATAATAATTTATTTATATAGCGCTGTAATCTACTCATAAGGCAGTTCTAAGCGCTAAAAGTACAGGTAGTACAGATAAGAGTCAAGGTTCAGGGCCAGGGCAACTGCATGTATGGTACTTAATAAGGAGATGGAGAAAGACGGAGGCAGGTTAGACGGTGCTTTGAGATGAAAACAGGTAGGTTTTTAGATTTGATATACTATACTGATGCGAGTATTATTATTCTGACTTCAAGTTCTGAATTCACAACAAACGTATCATCAATCACAGCAAAACTTATATACTACCTAATGAAGTGAATGATACCTTACGTAAGCTTGCCCCAGCTAATCTGGCTGTATCCCTCCAAGATGGCCGACATCCCCAAGATGGCCGCCAGAAGTCGATGGCGGCCAATGAAATACGGCCTTACGGCCTGCAGTTCAAATGTCCATGTACCGCGTAAGTGAACCCAGGAAACGTTAATTTTGGTCCCGTGGAAAATATACGAAGACGGATCTGTCTCGGACACGCTGAAGGAAGCCTCTTAGGAGCCTGGGAATCGAACGCTTCCAGAGCTCGCCTGTCACGAGTTGTCTTGCATTAGTCTGATTATCTCCCCTGTTTGTCACTGCGGACCGACGGAGTAGCCTTCCTTCCCGCTCCCATTTTGTGCCACAGCAGAATTTAGTGCACAGTACACTCCGAGTGTAAATTCGCCGGTTTCCTTCCTTGCCGTCGGGGATAATAAATAGGTTGAGGACTGCGCTATTTATGTGGGTGGTTGGTGGTTGGTGCTTGTGGTGGTTGTGGTGGTGGTGGTGGTGTGGGGTTAAAGGGGGCGGACGGGTGTCAAAGGAAGGTGGCACAAATGGAGGAGGAGCTAGCACTGATGTACGAGGGGCCAATCATTATGTCTTGCATCCTAGACGAACGAATGACGTCGCTACTTTTGCTGTTTACGTCACATCTGAACCAGTTTCGTAATACTTTATGACAATAAATTGTACTTGATTCCGTAGAACCGTTTCCATTCCGTGCGACAAAATGTCCGGTAAGGGTGACGGCTCAATTTAGGGTAGATGTTTGGGAACTGAAGGTCCTTTTCCACCACGTAAGGGTGATATCACACAGTATTCAATGAGTACAGTCAGGACTTATGTGCATGATATCCTACTACAGAGAGAGAGAGAGAGAGAGAGAGAAGATGGATGTTTGGGAGTTTAACGTCCTTTTCTACCACTGAAGGGTGATCTCAAAGACCGGGCAACAAGAAAAGGATGATTTGGCCAGCCGGGATTCGAACTCACGACACGAGCATTTAGAGTCGAACGCTCTACCATTCGGCTGTCCTGGCTCAGAGGGAGAGACAGACAGACAGACAGGGTGGGTGGGTGTTTAGGAGTTTGACGTCCTTTTCCACCACGTAAGGATGATATCAAAGACGGGACAACGAGAGAAAGCCAGCACACATATTTGGCCCCAGAGGGGATTCTAACTCACGACCCGGGCATTGAGAGTCCAATGCTGAGAGAGAGAGAGAGAGAGAGAGAGATGAGATGAAACGTTTTTTTATTCAGGATAGAGCATTTAGGCATTTAGCCTGTGTTACAAGCTGTCCTGCTATTCTACGTTACAGGGTAAAAATGACAACATCAAAACAAGGGGGGAGAAAGAAAAAAAAAGACAAACAAAAGTATTAACTGTCTAAAGAAAACGAAGAAGAAAAAGAAGAAGAACAAGAACAAGAAGAGAGAGAGAGAGAGAACGGGTCACACTACAGGTCCACGCACACTGCCGAGCCATTTGCAAAATATTTGTTCGAAAATGGACGTCAATTTCGCATGTTTCTCAGTATCCAGGTTTTCTTTCACCCAAATGATCACGTTCAACCAATTGTATCCCTTCCTCTATACATATTTTACGAAGGATTCAGCATAGTGTTTCGACGCGTGGACTCTTCAGTGAGTAGAAATCGCGAAACTGAATACTGAGAAACATGCGTAACTGACCGCCCATTCTGGAACAAATGTGACCTTCCATGAGAAAACCCGGCTTAAGTGCAAAATTTTCAATTTTTTTGTTTTTGGAGCCATCTTAAAGAAACGGCCTTGCTATTTACAGTGCAAAAAAAAACCTCCTTTTAAGACATCATAATTTAAGGGCAGAACTACCTGATTTTGGCAAAATCTCAATACTGATCAGATAGCACCCGCTGATCTTTGTTAGCCTCTAGCTCGGAACAGCGGCGTGCGTCTTACTCCGGGTTTTCTCGTGGACGGTCACAAATACTCTGGAATTACCCGACCATTCCTCCAGCACAGAGCCATTAGTAACTGAGCTGTTGTTGTTGAAACTTGAACTTGTTGTTGCCCCCGCAAGCGTATCCGTGGAGCGCGCAGCCAGATGAGCACCCTAGATCAATTCTGATCATTGGCGTTCCCTGAGAACCTCCTGTGAGAGCAAGCGTATCACAAAATATCCTATACAACCGCTACCCAAGAGTGCTTCTCAGATCAATTTTCCGCCATTTCGTATTCATCGATAAAGGTCCTTTTTTTTTCCCTGAAGGCCGAGGCCGAATGAATGTCAAAAGGACAATTTCTGGTAATAATGATAGAGACCATTTTTAGTACTAATAATGGCAGCGGCTTTCTGGAGTGAATAGTACTTTGGGACTATTTCCAGCAGTAACGTTTTATGCATCGGTAAGCGCATGGTTTCAGCTCATATTGTCCTTTTGTATCACTCTTTATTGCGGGACGTTAGCCGTCATAAATTTACGTGAGACTCTCTCTCTCTCTCTCTCTCTCTCTCTCTCTCTCTCTCCTGTTTGCATTGCTCACCTATCACATCCTTTGTTCCCCCCCCCCCTTTTTATTTTTATTTTTTTCTTCTTTTTCTTCTTAGTATTGCTTGATTCATGTATGTAGTAGCATGGTCGTGTGTGTGTGTGTGTGTATGTGTATGCTCTACCTAGTTAGAGCTTACTTTGCTTACTTTGTATATATATATATATATCAGTAGCCTAGCAAGGACAAGATGTAAGACAGGTCTGCGTACCTAATCTTGTATCCTTGTAAAATAAAGTTTCGTTCGTTCGTTCGTTCGTTCTCTCTCTCTCTCTCTCGTGTGTGCGTGTGCGTGCGTGCGTGCGTGTGTGCGTGCGTCCGTGCGTGTGTGTGTGATCACAGGTCATCTAAGCAAAATCTCCACACACCTTCCCGCTGTAAGTTGCATGTTTCTTTGTTTTTCCTAAGAAATATACAAATACATCAGACTGTGTGAAACAAGTTCAGGGAAAAAGTCCTACTAATGTGTTTGGCGTCCCACACACTGTCAGTCTTAATGTCATAAATTAACACGCACACAAAAATCACCACAGAAGAAGGTCCTATGCTTAGAGAGGGCCTTTGCAGTCTTTTAAAGTTCCCTTGATGCGTCGTCACAAACACCTCCACCTATAGAGGGTTTAGATTGTTTTTTAATAACAAGTAGTGACTGCAGCAGCGAAAAGCACTACTCAAAGGGAGTGAACTCGAAAGTGGTCGCTGCAAGGGAGAGAACTCTGCCTGTATGGGAAGAGTGATCAGCCTTCACCAGTCTTGTGTCCTCTCAGTTTCCTTTAGTCCCCGCCTCCCCCCCCCCCTCCCCCGTCTTCCTTCCCCCACGCCCCTTCCTATTTCCTTTCATTTTTCCCCCTTGTGCTGGGAAATAATAATAATAATACAATAAACACATTACAATCACGTGGTGCGAAGGGTCAGCTCAGCTGTTTAAATTTCGGAATTTAGAATTGCGTTTATTTTTCAAATTTGGTGGGCTGAACATTTCCAAAGCAGAGGGGGAGGAAACCGGAGTACCCGGAGACAACCCCCGACGATCGGCCCGAATGAACGGTGTCACGTACGAGTAGGAAACGTTCTTTGCCCCGGGTGGGACTCGAACCCCCGACCTCTCGCATTGGTGTCAAGTCTCTTAACCACTAGACCACCGACCGCCCCGATGCTAGATTACCCTTCCCATACAGGCAGAGTTCTCCCCCCTTGCAGCGTCCGCTTACATCTAGTAATCCGACCAAACAAACAGGTCAATAACCTTCTCATAATCCTGTCTTTAACTTTCACAAACATGTTTGCCAGTCGGCAGGGGGTGAACAGCCTCCCTTAATGGCTGTTTAGCCACACAGCTGGGATTCAGCATAAACGCCTGGAGAACACTGTCAATAACCTGCTTGGCTGCCTGTTCACGGAGAAGAGAAATCCATTTCTGGAAAGCTTAAGAGTTTGAAATTAGCAGGCATTTACGTAGTCAGCTTACATATGTTAGAAAGATTATGCCCATTTCCTGTCAACGTTTCTCTGCCAAGTCAAGTCAAGTGGGGACTGAGTGAGTTGAGTTTTTCGGGCTTAAAGGTCTGCAATCTCAGCAAAAAGCCGGAAACATTGCGGGTTTTTTGTTGTTGTTGTTGTTTTGTTTTTGTTTTGTTTTTTAAACTGCGACTCCTTCGGCTGTGCATAATCCAGGCAACTCTGTCACAGTTGCAGAGTTTTCAGCGCTTCGGGGACCCTTATAAAAACCAGAGCACGAGTTTGCCGTCATTACAGCAACCTAGATTTCAAATAGCCCACAACTGTGACTGTGGTTTCCACAACAGATTCTGATTGGTTGTACTACGTCACTCGGCGCGCAAATATGGCGGACAGTGCATCTTCAATCGGTATGTCACCGAGCACAACTGTGTTCAGTTTTGTAGTTAGTAGACACACCGAGCGCAACGACTGTGACGTGCACATGTGTGTTTCGCGCGCTGTGCCCAGTTAAGAGCAGGCTTAACGGTAGACTATTCCTATAAAGTTCTTACTTAGGCCCCTGGCTCCACGTGGAGCATAGGCCATCGACAACCCTTCGCCATCGCACTCTGTTCTGGGCTATTCTTGCCACTCCAGTCCAGTTGGTCCCCTGCTTATATAACTCTGCCTCAGTGTCCCGCCTCCAGCTGTTGCGAGGCCGGCCTCTCTTCCTTTTCCCCTGTGGGTTCCATGTCAGGGCTTGGCGTGTGGTGCTGGATGCTGGCTTCCTGAGGGTGTGTCCAATCCAGCCCCACTTCCTCCGCAGGATCTGCTTGGCCGCTGGTTCCTGCCCTGCTCGCTCCCACAGCTCTTCGTTCCGGATCTTCTCTGGCCATCGGATGTTGAAGATGCGCCTCAGACAGGTGTTGAGAAATGTCTGGATCTTCTGCTGCATCGTCTTCGTTGTCCTCCATGTTTCGCATCCGTAGAGCAGAACTGACTTCACGTTGGAGTTGAAGATGCGAAGTTTGGTTCTTATGCTGACAACTTTGGATGCCCAGATGTTCTTCAGCATGACCATTGCTGCTCTTGCCTTGCCGATTCTGGCTGTGACGTCTCGGTCTGTGCCTCCCTGTCCATCAACCACACTCCCCAGGTAGACAAAGGACTCTACCTCCCTGATGGACTCTCCACCGACTGTGACTGGTGTGTTGGCAGTGGTGTTGATCTTCATCAGCTCGGTTTTCCTCCTGTTGATCTTGAGCCCTGTTCCGGCTGATGTGGCTTCCAGGCATGTAGTCTTGTCCTGCATCTGGCTGTGGCTGTGAGACAGGAGCGCCAGGTCGTCCGCAAAGTCGAGGTCATCCAGCTGCGTCCAGAGTGTCCACTGTATCCCGTTTTTCCTGCCTGTTGTGGTGGTCTTCATGATCCAGTCGATGACCAGGAGGAAGAGGAACGGGGACAACAGGCATCCCTGGCGGACTCCGGTCTTCACCTCGAAGCTTTCTGACAACTGGCCGGCATGGGCAATCCTGCAGCTCATGTCTTTGTAGGTGCACTGAATCAGGGAGATGATCTTCCCGGGAACTCCATAGTGCCTTAGCAGCTTCCACAGCGCCTCTCTGTCTACACTGTCGAAGGCCTTCTCATAGTCTATGAAGTTGATGTAGAGGGGGGAGTTCCACTCCAGTGACTGCTCAACGATGATGCGTAGGCTGGCGATCTGGTCAGCGCATGACCTGTTCCTGCGAAAGCCCGCCTGCTGGTCTCGGAGCATAGAGTCGACTGCCTCCCTCATCCTCTCCAGTAGAATTCTGTTGAGAACCTTGCCTGGCACTGACAGGAGCATGATCCCTCGGTAGTTGCTGCAGTCCCTGAGGTCCCCTTTCTTTGGCAGCTTGATGACGATCCCTTCTTTCCACTGGGCTGGCACCTCTTCCTTCTCCCAGATCTTGCTGAATAGGCTGTGCAGCATGTTGACGGCTGTCTCTGTGTCTGCTTTGATGGCTTCTGCTGGTATCTCGTCCGGCCCTGCAGCTTTCCCATTTCTCAGTGTCATGATGGCTTTCCTGATCTCCGCCTTAGAGGGCTTGTCGCAGTTGATGGGTAGTTCTGTCTCAGCTGGCGGGATGTCTGGTGGTGTTTCAGGGATGGGGCGATTTAACAGCTCCCTGAAGTGTTCTGCCCATCGCTTCAGCTGTTCCTCAGTTGTTGTCAGTGGGTGCCCGTTCTTGTCCTTCACTGGTTTGTCTGTCTGCTGAAATTTGCCCGCGAGCTTCTTGGTCACCTGGTACAGGTCTTTTAGGTTCCCTTGTCCAGCTGCTTCCTCTGCTTGATTGGCCAGGTCGTCGATGTAGTTCCTCTTGTCCTTTCTGGTGCTCCTCTTCACTTCTCTGTCAGCTGCTGTGTATTCTTCCTGTGCCTTTGCCTTAGCTCTTCTTGTTCGGCTCGTGTTCAGTGCAGTTTTCTTCTTTTTCCTAACTTCCAGCTTCTGGATGGTATCAGCAGAGATCCATTCCTTGTGTTGGGTCTTTCTCTTGCCAAGGACCTCTTCGCATGTGTCGTGCCAGAGTTTCTTGCTGTGTTCCCACTGTGTCTCGATATCCATTCCACTGTCTTCTATCAGGTCTTGCAGTGGCTGGAACCTGTTGGAAAGGCTGATCCGGAATGCTGCTTGTGTCTCTGTGTTCCTGAGTAGGCCAACGTTGTACCTGGTCCGTGTGTTGTTGGCGTTGGTGTGTCTCTTAAGCCGAAGTCTCAGTGTTGTTGCAAGAAGGTGGTGGTCTGATGATACATCGGCACCCCTCATCACGCGCACATCTCGCCACGATCTCCTGAACTTCCGGCTGATGCAGATGTGATCAATCTGGTTCTCCGTGACATGGTCCGGCGATCTCCATGTGGCCTTGTGGATGCGCTTGTGTGGGAAGATGCTGCCTCCTATCACTAGCTGGTTCAGGGCACAAAAGTCTGCAAAGCGCTCGCCATTTTCGTTCATCTGTCCCAGTCCGTGTGTTCCCATGGTGTTCTCATAGCCTGTGTTGTCTGATCCAATCTTGGCGTTGAAGTCTCCCATAAGTATGGTCATGTCCTTGGCTCCTCCTCTATCTATCACTGTCTGCAGTTGTTGGTAGAAGTCATCTTTTTTCTCCTCTTCCGCATCATTGGTGGGAGCGTAGCACTGGATGATGTTTAGCTTGATGTCTTTCTTCTTGGTGATGAATTTGGCTGTGATGATGCGGGAGTTGACAGGTTCCCAGCCGATGAGTGCCCGCTGTGCCTCCGGTGCCAGCATCAGTGCCACGCCCTCAGTGTGGGGGGCTCCATCCTCTGTGTGTCCCGAGTACAGCAATTGCTCTCCCGATGAAAATCTCAGCTGTCCTGTCTGTAGCCACCTTGTCTCACTCAGTCCCAGTACTCCTATCTTGTAGTTCTTCATCTCTCTTGCTACTTGTGTGGTCCTTCCTACTTCATACATAGTCCTGATGTTCCATGTGGCTACTCTCGTCGTTGTCCTGGGTGTTAGAAGGGGGGTCGGCCTTGCAGCTTCCTTTCGGCTTTCACTGCAATGCGTCATAGGTCTCCGGGATGGAGACCCTTCCTTGCCCAGGTGAATGTTTTGGTTTGTTGCTGTCGATGCTTCTGTAACGTTATGTTTTTTACAGGTAGGGCTGTTAACCCTACGCAAACCCGTTTAGCCTCTTGGAGAGGTGGTCCACATTCGTCTGACCTCTACCCTTCGACCTGTCCAGCTTGGGTGACCCTGCCAGGAGCACGTGCTCCCGCTGGCGTAGCTCTCTGGGTCATTGAGGTACACAAGCCACTACCCCACGACAAGGGTTGGACCATGTAGGGCTATAAAGTTCTAGACAGACAAAAAATATTGACAGAAAATAAGCATAATCTTTCGAATACACAATTACCGTAAAGTTCGGACTATGAACCGCGACTTTCCTCCAGATTTAAACCCTGCGGCTTAAACAACGATGCGGTTTATTTGCGGATTTTTCCGATTCCACCCTTGTCTATTTTTAGCTTCCTCGTCACTCACTACATCGTGTTTACCGATAACGTTCATGAAATGCGGGTTTCTGCTGTATATAATGAGTGAATGGTCACTGATAATGTTCTAAAAGAAATGCTTTCAGATATTAACCAAATAAGTAAACGCCTACTAATTTCCCGTCTTTACACTAAGCTGTCTTGAGTGTTTCTGATTAGTCGTGTGGGCAGTTATTATTTTTCTTCTCCGTGAAAAGTTGACAGGAAACACAAGCATCACCTTTCTAGCAGATAGAAACCATTTAGGTAAAAGGCTTCTAATTTTCCTTCTTTTACTTTCATTAAGCTGTCCAGGGCTGGAATAGCCGAATGAGCGTTGAACTTTCAGTAATGCTTGGGCTTGGGTCGTGAGTTCGAATCCCGGCTGGGCCCAGATATTTGTTTTGGCCTTTTTTGGGCATTGTCCTGTTTTGTTTTGTTTTTTTATATCAACCTTATGTGGTGGAAAAGGACGTTGAACTCCCAAACACTCACCCCATCACTGGCAGCTTGCCTCCTCTTGCTAACCCCTGGCATACACCTCGCCCTACCAAATACAAAAAATCACGAAAATCACGTGGTGGAAAAGGACGTCAAGCCCTCAAACACCCACCCACCTACCCATACTGATTTTGCTCTTGTTCTCACAAACGTTTTAGCTTGAAAAAATTCTGCAGGTTCTTTTTTCTTTTCAAGTTAGTTTGGGGTTGTGCATCAGTGGCCTCACGAAAACAAATCGTAATTAATTTATGTAAATTTGGCTTAGTGGAAGTGTTGCACTATGATTATTCTTCTTTTTCGCTGCAGTAAGAGTTGTCAAGGAACCGTTAATCTTGCCCTGATTTTCGCACACAGGACCAAAACCGAAAAAGGGTGAGTGAGTGAGTGAGTGAGTGAGTGAGTGAGTGAGTGAGTGAGTGAGTGAGTTTTTTAGGGCTTAAAGCCGCCCAAGCCACAATGACTAATTCGCGGCTGAGTGTGCCTGCACTACATGAAAAAAAAAATATATATATAACGTTGGACAAAGGATGTAAATGTTACGGGGCTAGCTCATGTCGTGAAATAGTATGGGCTGCTTGTAGTGTAGAGATGGGTTCACACTGTGCGCACTTCTCAACAGACGTCTTTATTCGAGGTTCAGAAGCAGTTTATTATTCGCCAAGTAATTCGGGATGGATGAATGGACTGACGGAATGAAATGACAGAATCACGTACTGACGAAATGACACCCTGAAACAAATGTAACGCATTCATAAGAACTATGTTAACTATACATGTAGCTACATTTTGCAACTAATAATTATTTACTAAGTCTTGCACGTACAAACATGATTCTACACAAATGGAATAATACATTCATCTGTGCTTCACTGTAACATGGGTGTTCAGTTCCAAAGGTATAGAATGAATTTGAGAAGTACTCAGTCTAAAAACAAAGACAAGTTCTGCAGATATAAAACAGGAATTCATACAGAAAAGGTTGGATATAAAAGCTACTAATTACTGCCAAGATGTACAGGAATATGATGTACAAAACATACCTTGACTTAGTGACAAAGGTGACTCCAAAATATGAAAAGGTGGATCAACAGTGCAATGGACCAGTTCACCGTTCCACAGTTACAGGTATAAGTGACTGTACTGAGCCCAAAACCAGTTTCAAGAAATGAGTACAGTTCATACTGTATAACACATACCAGGTAGTCACAATGGGTGACTATTGCTCACGTGGGATACACACTGCAGGCCACTATGGCTGCATGATATTGATAATGTCCCTTTTAGAAAAGGCTAAACCAAAATCCATGAAACTTACTAACTACTAGTTAGTTACTGATCCAACATATAGTTATATTTACACAAGAATATTTCTAATTTACTAAAGACCTTTTCTGCACTATTTACTAACCAATTATGTTTACTACAAATGAAATATTTACAATTGAAATGCATGTTACTAAAAGGAATCTGTTCATTTTATATTATTAACTTCTATAATATATTGTAACTATATATTAAGTATATTTTTCATGTCTGCCACTACCAGCCACAAACCAGTTGCAAAACAACACAAACTCTCTTCCTCTCATCTGCTCATTCATTCTGCTTCACTCATTCCTCAGTCACTCTGCCACATTCATACTTCATACACTCTGCCACATAAACTGATCTACGGGGCGGTATAAACCCAGGACATGCAGGAGACGCTGCACCTTCATGCTAACTTCTCGAACTCCCGATTACCAAAAAAAAAAAAAAAAGCGTAGAAAACAAATAGCAATTACAACTAGGTAAACCAAAGATAAATACTAAGCGCACATACAGCAAATATTGCGAGTGAGTGAGTAAGTGAGTTTTTGAGGCTTAACTCCGCGCAAGCCACAAAAACTAATTCGCGGCTGAGTGTGCCTGCACTACATGAAAAAAAACAAAAATATAACGTTGGACAAAGGATGCAAACTGATCTACGGGGCAATATAAACCTAGGACATGCAGGAGACGCTGCACCTTCATGCTAATTTATCGAACTCCCGATTAAAAAAAGAAAGAAAAAAAAACCGCGCAGAAAACAAATACCAATTACAACTAGGTAAAACAAAGATAAATACTAAGCGCATATACAGCAAATATTGCAACTCACAAAACCGGAAAAAGAGTCAAGAACGTGGAATACTCGTGCGCGGTGCGAAATTAAAATATGCTAAATTCACCGGTCCCCGTAGTGTAGTGGTTAGCACTTCGGACCATGGACCGGGAGACCCGGGTTCGAGTCCCAGCCGAGGCAAGCGGGATTTTTCCCTACCTAGGTCGGTTCCTACCCAGAGCGGGTGTGCTATGGGCCCGATGGGGAGGCTGTTGCCACACAGCCGAGATTCACCCACTTTCACGGGTGCGACTTTGGGGGTGCTTCCCTTGGTATGACGCGTCTTATGATTACACGGCCGGCACCGCAGGTGCCGTAGTTCCCGGGCCTGGTTAATGCCGGGATATTCATGACAGGTAGCGTGGAATGCGGCCCTGTCCCGCAGTCCCAAACCACACGGACCTCCATAGCATCATCTTACCGTCATCCTCATCTCTATTATCATACATAATAAAAATTGCCCCAGCTTCCGAGCCCTCCGTGGATTTCACCCATGACCAGGGAGGAACACCACTGGAACTGGCAAAAACAGTCGGGGCAGCCCAAAAAAAAAAATAATAATTCCACGGAATGCGTTTCCAGTTAAGGAACATGCGTCCCGTTCTCTTTTACTGTCACCTGCTCTGCTCCGTCATTAAAACGCGTGTCTGTCTGGAACATAATGGGTATTGGCTTTTTATGCGTTCGTCGCCACTTCCCATCCGAGGCGGCCGTCTCTCTACTCGATTGAAATGGCCTCGTCAAACTGACCGCCGCGCCGCAATTACCCTGTCTTAATGCCTGACTCGGAAATGTACGTCTCCTTAATGTGGTTTTGGTAGTTGGATGTTTTTTTAAGGAAGCTGGGTCAACTGCAGCGCACGTGTACATGTTTTGCGGTGGTGGTCGGTGGTGTAGTGGTTAAGAATGGGAATGCGAGAGGTCAGGGGTTCTCGTCCCACTCGGGGCGAAGAATTTTTCTTTCTCGTGTGTGGCACCGTTCATTCGGGCCGATCGTCGAGGGTTGTCTCCGGGTACTCCGGCTTCCTCCAATTCTGCTTTAGAAATGTTCAGCCCACAAAAATCGAAAATGAACGCAATTCTACAAATCCGGAACTTAAATTGCTGAGCTGGCCCTTCACAACACGCGACTGTTATGTGTTCATGCCCAGTGTCTGAGAGAATGCGTGTGATTCACGTGAGCGTGCGTATTGGGTTTAGCTCGCGGCGCTTTGAGCCAAATATTTGGGATAAAGCGCCTATAGTATGATGATGATGACGATGATAAAATTTAATACGGTTATATTACTGTGAGAAGCTCAAAAGATACAAATTTTGGCGTTTATTTTTCTTACAAGGCCTAATTCAGTAGTTGTGTTTGCTGTGCGCTGTCTAATCGGATTTCTAGCTAGCGTTCTGCTTCGTGCACTCAGGCTCAACTTAGGGTAGATGTTTGGGAATTTAACATCCTTTTCCACCAGGTACTGGTAATATCAAAGACGGGGCAACGACAAACAAGGCCAGCACAAATATTTGGCCCTAGCCGGGATTCGAACTCATGACCCGACCATTGAAAGCCCAACGCTCTACCACTCGGCTATCCCCGTTCTCCCGTCAGGATCAAGATAAATGCTAGAGTTTTTAAGCACGCAGAAGTTCTGAAAAAAAGGTAACGCAAGTATGTCGCTGTCTGAGATTCTATTTCTAGATATGAATTTTGGTGCGTTCCTTGCTTAGGCATAGCCTGCTCGAATTAGCTGTGCTCGCATCTCTACTCGGATTTCTGGCGATCTAGTTTGCATGATCAGAATCAAGATAAATGTCAACATTTAAATGCAGACTTTCAGGTTTGATTTCGAGAATTTCATGTGACCGGAGTTTTTCAGATGGTGGGAGAAAATCGATCGATATACGGCGATCCACATCCCAGATTTCATGACATAGTTTTGACCGAATAATTGTATCTGTGTTTGTTGTGTTGTTGTCGTCGTCGTCGTCGTCGTTGTTGTCGTTTCGTTGTTGTTGTTGCTGTTGTTGTTGCTGCTGTTGCTGTTGTTGTTGCTGCTGCTGCTGCTGCTTCTACTCCTCCCCAGGTTCAGTGCAATTCCTCCCAGGTCATGGGTGGAAGCCAGGAAAGGCTCGGAAGTTGGGGTAATATCTTTTTATTATGATGATGAGGATGATGGTATGATGGTGCTATGGAGTTCCATGTGGTTTGGTACAGCTGGACAGGGCCGCATTCTTTTTTGAACCTTGTAAGCATAGTCGACAACCTTAACAAGTACTGTACTATCACGAAAGTCACTTGTCCCTCAATCTACACTCGACACTGCGAACTCTACATAATTCCACTGAAGTGTTAGTGTTTCATTTATGAGAGTCTTGTGTCTCGGGCGACACCTGCTCCTGTGCTGAAATTTCAGTGTTTTCTCGAAGACTTCTCGGAGTTGCGCCCACTGTTCTGGAAATGGAAGAAGCGGCCGCTGGGGACGAGACATGAGTTAGTGTAGTCATGGCCGGTGCCTTTCTCCTGTAATCGAGGATGTGACTTCCCCGATCACTCATGGGTTAGCCATAGTGTTAGTGCAGGCAAGTTGGTACAGTTCGCAAATGTACCCCCCCCCCAACACACACACACACACACACACACACACACACACACATGCGCGCGCGCCCTAAAAGCAACAACAATAACAACAACAACGATAATAATAATAATGATAAGGACGACTTTTAAGGCGCCTATACATGAAATAAAACAGGCTCTAAGCGCCGTACATAATAACTACATACACCCTCTTCATACACACAGACTCAAAGGGAACATTCAAAGTTAAACAATATCTCACAACAAGCAGACTGACACGGCATGGAAGGGCAGAGTAAATCAGTAATCAGTTTTAAATAGGTGGGTTCTGAGGCAGCGTTTGAAGCTGGCACTGGACTCTTTGTGTCCAAGTGGTTTAGGAAGTTGGTTCCAAAGAGCTGCAGCCTAAAAGGAAAAGGATCTCTGACCATTTGTTTTAGTTCTTACTGAGAGGGTGCGCAGAACTTAAGTAACTGCCTGGATGGAGTGTAACAATGAAAAGAAACGATAAGAAAAACACGCGATTTTAACACATTTCGTACTGTGCATGAGTATCGCATGTTGTTTCCTCTTTTTCGGTTTTGGCCCTGTATGTGAAAATCACGAAAGACCGGCCCCCGTAGTGTAGTGGTTAGCACTTCGGATCATGGACCGGGAGACCCGGGTTCGAATCCCAGCCGAGGCAAGCGGGATTTTTCCTACCTAGGTCGGCTCCGACCCAGAGCGGGTGTGCTATGGGCCCGATGGGAAGGCTGTTGCCACACAGCCGAGATTCACCCACTTCACGGGTGCGACTTTGGGGGTGCTTCCCTTAGTATGACACGTCTTATGAAGTGGATGATTACACGGCCGGCACCGCAGGTGCCGTAGTTCCCGGGCCTGGTTAATGCCGGGATATTTATGACAGAAAGCGTGGAATGCGGCCCTGTCCCGCAGTCCCAAACCACATGGACCTCCATAGCATCATCTTACTATCATCCTCATCTCCATCATCATGCATACTAAAAATTGTCCCAGCTTCCGAGTCCACCGTGGATTCCACCCATGACCTGGGAGAAACACCACTGGAGCTGGTAAAGAGCTGGGACAGCAAAAAAAAAAAAAATCACGAAAGATTAACGGTTCTTTGACGGCTCTTACTGCAGCAAACATGAGTATAACCAAAGTGCAACACTCCCACTAAGCCACATTGAAATCCATGCAGACATAAATTAATTACGATTTGTGTGTGTGGGGGGGGGGGGGGCACCGGTGCACATACTTGGTAGGGATTGAGTTAATTAACCACTATGCCGAGTCGACTCACGGGTCGCCCCGAACATTCAGACAAACAGCTTTTTGATGAGGGCCGGTCTGAGGTAGGTAAAGAGGCGGTCAATGATTGGCCAGTCTCCGCCGAGGCGTGACGTGATTGGCTCAAATCGATCCGGAGACGGCGCCTGCGCAAATTAGCCAGGCCGACTGCGGGAAAGTGACCACATGATGGACAGGGGCCCAGGGACAACAAGGGAACCCTTCAGATATTGGAGTCGGTCACTGGGTTCACTGTCGGTGTTCGGTCCTGTCCACTAAGGGTCGTAACGGGATAGCACATATTGGAGTCGGTCACTGGGTTCACTGTCGGTGTTCGGTCCTGTCCACTAAGGATCATAACGGGACAGCACATATTCGGGGCGGTCGGTGGTCTAGTGGTTAAGATACTTCACCACCAATGCGAATGGTGGTCAGGTTCGAGTACCACTCGGGGCGAAGAATTTTTCCTTCTCGTACGTGGCACCGTTTATTCGGGCCGATCGTCGGCGGTTTTCTTCGGGTTCTCCGGCTTCCTCCCCCTCCCCCCCCCCTCCCCCTTTCTGCGTATAGTCCTAATGAAGTGGGTCGTAACGACAGGACTCATACAAGACTTTGTAAGTCTTGTTCCTTGTGACATCTGGGAGGACCGGGGCTGGGGGTGGGGGGGGGGGGGTCGGCTTGGATATGACTACCCTAGCAACAGACGTGAATGGGGAGGGGAGGGGAGGGGGGGTTGGGGCTTAGATATGACTACCTTAGCAACAGACGTGAATGGGGGTGGGTGGTGGGGGGTGGTGGGGGGGGGTCGGGGCTTAGATATGACTACCTTAGTAACAGAGGTGAATGGGTAAGTTAGTTAGTTAGTTAGTTATTTAGGGCTTTACGCCGCGCAAGCAACAGAGACTATTTCGCGGCTAAGCTAAGTCTTTCTCTGCCAGGTCATTAAAAGTAAAAGACAGGCGATAAAACAGGATGTAAATATATATAAAAAATCTGTGTGGTTTAAATGAGTCGTTCCAAGATTCAATAAAAGTCAGCATAGACAAGCCGGTACAAGTCTGAGTCTATACCTTAGACGTGAATGGGGGTGGGGGGGGGGGTCGGGGCAGTTTTTTTTAGAGGGTGTGTGTGTGTGTGTGTGTGTGTGTGTGTGTGTGTGTGTGTGTGTGTGTGTGTGTGTGTGTGTGTGTGTGGAGGGGGGGGGGGGTTATGGTGGTGTTTTTGGTGTTTTTTGTTTGTTGTTGAGTTTTTTGTTTTTTGTTTTTTTTGTTTTTTTGCTGTTGTTTTTTGTGTTGTTGTTTTGGTTGTTGTTTTTGTTTTTGTTTTTTGTGGGTTGTTTGTTGTTGTTGTTGTTTGGTTTGGGTTTTTTGTTTTTGTTCTTTTTTTGTTTTGTTTTTGTTTTTTTGTTGTTGTTTTTTTTTGGGGGGGGTGGCTTTGTTGTTGTTTTGTTGTTGTTGTTTGGTGGGGTGTTTTGTTTGTTTGTTTGTTTGTTTGTTTGTTTGTTTGTTTGTTTGTTTGGGGGGGGTGGTTTTTTGGTGGGGTTTTTTTCGGGAGGGGGGTGGATGGGGGAGGGTAAACAGAAGTTTTAAAGCCACTCTCCTTTTTTTCTTTTTTTTTTTCTTTGGCACATTTCCGAAGCTTTTAAAAAGCTTTTAAATTTTCTTCTTTTTACCAGTCCAGACATGTCCTTCACTGTTTTTGAAAGGCTTTGCAGATGGACAGGATACAGATACGCAAGTAAAGAAAAAAAATGTGTGTGTTGCACAAAATGCAATTGAAGTGGGAAGGAAATTCATTTAGTAAGGGGCGACGGAGCCGATTTTTGCATAAAGAGATGAACATGTGCATTTGTCGCGAGCTAAAAAAGCAATTTGCGTATTCATTTTCAGGGAAACAGAGCTGGCAAAATTCTTTTTGAATAGGGAGCAGCTCTCTCTCTCTCTCTCTCTCTCTCTCTCTCTCTTCCATTTCCGTTGCTCGCCCTCTATCGGACGAAATGGGTGAAAGATATTGGTGCTTAACTTGATTCTGGCCATGTCATATCCGGCCAAAAGGGGGCTCAACTCCGTCCCCTTTTCCACGTGTCAATTAGTCGTCCTTGCGTTTACCGGCTAAATTACTTCCCTTGAGAAACTTTTTTTTATGGATTTTGGGGTAGTGTTTTTTTTGTTGTTTTTTTGTTGTTGTTGTTGTTGTTGTTCTTTTTTTGTTTTTTGGTGGTTTGTTGTAAATATATTTTTGGGTTTGGGGGTTGTTGTTTTGTTGGGGTTTTTTTTTGGGTGGGCTTTTGTTGTTGTTGTTGTTGTTGTTGTTGTTGTTGTTTTTGGTTGTTGTTGTTGTTTTGGGGGAGGGGCGGCAGGGGGTGGTTTTGTTGTTGGTGTTTTTGTTGTTGCTTTTGTTGTTGTTTTGTTTTTTTTGTTGGGGGGGGGATTTTTTATCGGTGTTTTTTGTGGGTTTGTGGATGGAGGGAAGGTTTTGGGGTTTTGTTGTTGTTGTTGTTGTTGTTGCTTGTTTTTGTTTTTGGTATTTTAGTGTTTGTCTGTTTTGGGTTTTTTTGTTGTTGTTGTTTTTTTTTTGTTTTTTTTTTTTTGGAGTGGGTTGGGAATGGTGTTGAACGGAAGTTGAGTGTGACCGAGGATATCCGAGGAGGGAAATAGGGTACAAGTCTGTGAACTGGGTAAACAGCTAAAACACACACACACACACACACACACACACACACACACACACACACATACACACACACACACACACACACACACACACACACACACACACACACACACACACACATTCAACCCAGAGTGGTGACACAGACATAAATCATTCTTGATTCCCTGAGTGTTAGGCCCTGTTAGGAAGATGTCTCGCGGGAGATGTTTTAGTCCGAACAAAAATCGAACACGACTCGAACAGGTGCCGGAAGAATTAGATCCAAGGCGTGTTGTAGCCGCATGCCACACGAGGAACACATAAAAACGCAGTGTTCGGTCGTGTTTGTACGGACTAAAACGTTTTCCGTGTGACATCAGCCTAAGAGTCGTAACGGTTAGATTCTAAACGTTGAGTTGAGACACGTGTTGGAGACTTGACGGTTAGAATCTCTCTCTCTCTCTCTCTCTCTCTCTCTCTCTCTCTCTCTCTGGGGAGCCGGGGTGGTTCGAATGGTAGAGCGTTGGACTTCTAATGCTCAGGTCGTGAGTTCGATCCCGGCTGGGGCCGAATACTTGTGCTGGCTTTTTCATCGTTGCCCCGTCTTTGATATCACCCTATGTGGTGGAAAAGGGCGTTAAACCCCCAAACACCCACCCACCCTCTCTCTCTCTCTCTCTCTCTCTCTCTCTCTCTCTCTCTCTGCTGTGTAGGGACTACCCACTACCCACTACTGGTGGGAGTGTCGCCGGATTCATTGTTACGGGTCAACGGCCTAACAATAAATGATTGAGTCTTGAGTCTCTCTCTCTCTCTCTCTCTCTCTCTCTCTCTCTCTCTCTCTCTCTCTCTCTCTCTCTCTCTCTCTCTCTCTCGGGTTTGTTTTGTTGATTATTGTTGTTGCTGTTTTTGCTCTGTAGACAGACAGATAACAATCTTCACGCTCCACGGCCACGCATGAACATAGAAGACAAACTAAACTCACTCAGTTATTGCCAAGTAACTAATTCCAAACTAAAACCAATTCTTAATAAACTCACTCAGCTATTGCCAAGTAACTAATTCCAAACTAAAACCAATTCTTAATAAACTCACTCAGCTATTGCCAAGTAACTAATTCCAAACTAAAACCAATTCTTGGGATCTAGAAAAAAACACTGAAAGACTGACACGGTACGTCTCGCTTCCCTCAACATTCTTTGCCGTTTCTCGTCCTTCATACCCGCACGTCCTCCACCCCACCCCCCCACCCCCTCCAGCCCCACCCCCCTATCCACCCCCACCCTTTCTTTACGAGATCGCTACTACTGTTCCCTATAGTTTACAGTGTCTGTGCATGAAGGGTAGCTGTGTGTAGAGACCAAAGATCGAATCTTGTTGTATGGATGTTTCACCGAATTTCGCGCGCAATCCTTTCCGCTTTGGCAGACTAGTCGATAGAGGGACAGCTTGCGATGAAGTGTGTGTGTGTGTGTGTGTGTGTGTGTGTGTGTGTGTGTGTGTGTGTGTGTGTGTGTGTGTGTGTGTGTGTGTGTGTCAGATAGACATACAGACAAC
>JACVVK020000086.1:347500-377500 GCA_018292915.2 Batillaria attramentaria
CTCCAGACTGTGGAGTTTTTATCCCAGCGTAGCTGTGCATATTTACCCAAAAAAACATGTTCGTGACACCTTCGGATATTGCTTTTCAATGAACATGGAACGCAAGTTGCAACGACACCACTTAGGTTTTTTTTATATATTTTTTTAACACTTCAGCATGCGACGCGTGAGTGCATGGTAGGCGGACAGCAGGAAAGATGAAAGAGCAAGACGATTGCATTTTGTCCCTGATGCAGTGGCAACGGCGCCCTAACTTTAGGTAAGTGGCAGAGCTAAAAGTGTTTAAAAGAGGCACTGCATTTTTTTTCTCTTCTGTTTTTAATGGCGTCTTTCGAGTATTGGGTTTTTGTCTGTTTTTTTGTTTTTTTGTTTTTTTTTTTTGGGGGGGGGGGTTGTGTGTGTGTGTGTGTGTGTGTGTGTGTGTGTGTGTGTGTGTGTGTGTGTGTGTGGTGTTGTTGTTGTTGTTGTTGTTGTTGTTGTTCGTGGTGGTGGTGGGTTTTTGTTGTCGTTGCTGTAGCTGCTGGCGATGGTTGTTGCTTTTTATTTTGTGCGTGCGTGCAGGAAAAAATGGTATTTTGTCATTTCCATTTATTCTTCAGATTTTTTTTTTTTTTTTTTGTGCAAAAGTGCATTTTCTGAAGAAAGAAGTATTTATCTTAATTGTCGACAAATCGGTAGAAAAGCCACTATTTTCTCAGATTTTGCCAACCATAATATGCACTCTCATCGTAAATCGCTGTCTCATCGGACACCTCCAAACTGCCACGTTACACCCCGTGCGCTAGCTCTCTCAGCGTTCCTTTGTCCACAGACTGTTCAGGGATCCAGGATCGATGCCCTGGCGTCCCGCTTGATCTGGGAACAAGAAGTGGGATTGGAATTCAGTTCCTAAAGCTGACTGCGACAGCTGACCAAATAGCCCACTCGTCGGTCATCACGGCCCGCATGGCTCGTGACCAAATCGGTACAGGCACGTGCGCGCCGTTTCATCGACTCCGTGCTGTGACTGACTTCTGTTTTGGGGTAAGAGAGAGAGAGAGAAGGAGGAGGTTAGTGTGAGACTAGGGGTGTGAATTAAGTGTGTGTTTGGGGGGGGGGGCAAAGAGAGGGGGGAGGGAACTCCAACTTTATGTGGGGTTAACATTTTAGCCGATGTTAGCCTTGAATCTTGCAGTCTGTCAAGAGAGAGAGAGGGAGAGGGTGGGTGTTGAGTTTACCGTCCTTTTTCACCGCGTATGGGTGATATCAAAGACGGGACAACGAGAAAAAGGCCAGCACAAATATTTGGCCCAAGCCGGGACTCGACCGGCCGAGCGAGAGAGACAGAGAGAGACAGACAGGCTGACAGAGAGACAGAGATGATTGAAACTTTATTTTCATACACGATCAGATACAATTCCCTGTCTTCAGCCTTGGCCGCCATGACGTACTTTAAGCGCACCACTCTCTCTCTCTCTCTCTCTCTCTCACACACACACACACACACACACACACACACACACACACACACACACACACACACACTCACACACACACACACACACACACACACACACACACACACACACAGAGAGAGAGAGGTAGTGGCAGAAGCAGCAAAAGAATAGCAGACATGAAAATATTCAGAACAATCGCTTATGAAGTAGGGCACATACTTGGGGTGTGAAAAAGTTCTGCCAGCTTTTTTGTGTGCGTGCGTGCGCCCGAGCGTGCCTCTGTGTGTGTGTGTGTGTGTGTGTGTGTGTGTGTGTGTGTGTGTGTGTGTGTGTGTGTGTGTGTGTGTGTGTTGCGGTGGTGATGGCGAGGGGACAAACTGGTCGGAGGGTGTTCGGGGGGAAGGGAGGGGGAGGCAGCTTTATGTGTCAACAGTGTTCTATGTGAACATAAAATAAATAAATAATTATATATTGCTTTCTGTCGTTCCATGTAAACATAAAAATAAATAATTGTGGATTGCTTTCTGTCTCCGTTTTGGTGACATTCTGTGATCCTTTTTTTTTGAAACTCAAATCACGTCTGAGATGGACAAACTAAAAATGTTCCTTACTAACGCCCAAAGTGAATAGCATGCGTGTGCTTGATAGAGACATTCAGAATCTTATTATCATCCATGCCCCGTTTCCGCCAAACACTTCTGGTTCTGGAATTTTCATTAAAAACACGATTCCCTATGGAATGCAGGTGATGCGCTGGGAAAGGTCGGAACAAAAATAGGTCCAATAACTTGATCCAATTTTCAGAGCGTGCACTAGCGCGTACATTTGAATCTTGTCGATTTGTGTGGGCTCGGATGCATGTTTAAGAGAGAGAGAGAGAGAGAGAGAGAGAGAGTGTGTGTGTGTGTGTGTGTGTGTGTGTGTGTGTGTGTGTGTGTGTGTGTGTGTGTGTGTGTGAGCAGAGAGAGAGAGAGAGAGAATGTGTGTGTGTGTGTGTGTGTGTGTGTGTGTGTGTGTGTGTGTGTGTGTGTGTGTGTGTGTGTGTGTGTGTGTGTGTGTGTGTGTGTGTGTGTGTGTGCTTGAGCAGAGAGAGAGAGAGATTATTTGCGGAAATTTGCCAATTTTTTAGCCAGCTGTTGAAAGACCTACTCTTCCCCAAGAGAGAGAATCAAGAATCAAGAAGAATCCAGAAAACTTTATTTTCCAACGGTAGAGGTAGTTAACGTGAAACAGTCGTACCTGCCGTTGCTATTTCTAGTAGTATCTATCTAAACAGAAAAACACACACACACACACACACACACACACACACACACACACACACACACACACACACACACACACACACATGTAATGCAACAGAGAGAGACAGAGACAGACAGACAGACAGAGACTTGTGTGCCAATCTGTCCTTGCTAAGCTACAACACAGAATCATAAAATTCTTTCTCTCTTTGAAATTGTTTCCTCCCGGACTCATTGTGCTGACAGTAACGTGACATCATGTAAGTGGTGTGAAGTCCATGGTGTGTGTGTGTGTGTGTGTGTGTGTGTGTGTGTGTGTGTGTGTGTGTGTGTGTGTGTGTGTGTGTTGGTTTTGTTTTGTTTTGCTTTTATTTGTTTGTTTTTAGGGACATACAAACGTGTGTGTGTGTGTGTGTGTGTGTGTGTGTGTGTGTGTGTGTGTGTGTGTGTGTGTGTGTGTGTGTGTGTGAGTGAGTGAGTGAGTGAGTGAGTGAGTGAGTGAGTGTGTCTGTCTGTCTGTGTGTCTGTGTGTGTGTGTGTGTGTGTGTCTGTCTGTCTGTCTGTCTGTCTCTGTGTGTGTGAGTGTGTCTGTCTGTCTGTCTGTCTGTCTGTCTGTCTGTCTGTCTGTCTGTCTGTGTGTGTGTGTGTGTGTGTGTGTGTGTGTGTGTGTGTGTGTGTGTGTGTGTGTGTGTGTGTGTGTGTGTGTGTGTGTGTGTGTGTTTGAGAGACAGACAGGGAGAGAGACTGAGTGCGTGTTTGGGGTGTATATGTAAGAGAGAGGAGGCTGAAAGTGAGACGGGGGCCAGTGGGAGGGGATATAATTCCGTATGGAGGTTTTCTGCATCAGTTCTTCAAAACGTCATCATGATCATGTCACCTTTTTGCACTAAGTTTTTTTGTTTGTTGGTTTGTTTTTTTCTGTCGAGGAACTATTACGTTATGCAAACTCTATCCTGGGAGGTGCAGAATGACATCTAAATTTTCATGCGGTAGAAATTTTCACCGAGGTACAAGCTTCCCGATGCGATTTCAAAAAGCTGTCAAAATGTAAATAGCAGACTTTTTTTTAATAGGATCAATAATTTTTTTTTCCAATTTGTTTACATAGGATTGTTTTGGTAGTTCACGTATTGATGTAGTTACTTCCTTCAGTTTTCACGTAGCCATTCAGAGCTTCAGATTGTCGGCGCGCCCGCGCCATTGACGCGTGAAATATCAAAATGACGCGCAAGAGTTAATGTGTATGCGCCAGTGTGGCGCGCGTACTTTTGGCCTTCTGCACATCGGAGTAGGCCTAGTGAAACTAAAAACATCGCGTCTCTGCACTGCCTTGCCTGCCCAACATGTATCGTATCGCAGCACGTCATTGGATGACAGATCTTCCCGAAAGCCAATCCGCGAATACCTTACTTATATTACTCGGTGATGCCAACATCGCTGAATAAACGAATAAACATTGGTTTTCTCTGTTAGGAACATCCAATGAAAACGCTTATATTAACAGAGAGTTGGCTTGGACGTCTGCAGATTCCGAGAACTGAATGCTTGTTTCTGTATCAACTGCTCCATCAACAATGTCGAAAAAAAACCATCGGCGAAGAAATAAATTGGTGGCAGGCCAGTCTCTGCTCACATTTGCTCGGACTGAATCTGCAGCTGCAAGTAGGTCGTTTTCATATTCATGATCTCATGAAATTGAACGCCGCAACGCGTCGCGTGAGAGGATCTATATGAGCTTTTCCCCCAATGGCATGACTTCGTTTCCAAGTGAAAATGAGATGGGTCATGACGAAATTCTAACAGAAAGGTCGGGGAGGAAAAGTTGGAGGGAGGAAAGTAGGCCTAAACTGTATGTGTGTGGGCTGCCGGGGGGGGGGGGGGGCTGAGCGAGAGAGAGAGAGAGACAGGCCTTGTACAGCTCCCAACAATCCAGCTAATTTTAAGGATAATATCATAACCTTTGTAAATATCACACATTTGAAAACATGCATGTCAGGAAAAACTCTCTCTCTCTCTCTCTCTCTCTCTCTCTCTCTCTCTCTCTCTGTGCTTTCTTACTAAGTGTGTGTGTGTGTGTGTGTGTGTGTGTGTGTGTGTGTGTGTGTGTGTGTGTGTGTGTGCTTCCTTACTAAGTTTCTGTAGTTTAGCAACGACAAGGTTGTAAACTGGCCGATGGCCAAAATCTTATACCGTTGAAAAATAAAGGTTTGTCATTGTCATTCTGTCTCTCTCTCTCTCTCTCAAACACACACACACACACACACACACACACACACACACACACACACACACACACACACACACACACACACAATGCCGGATCCAACTTCCAAAACATGCCCTTTGAAAAAGCTGTTCAGGTGTGGGCGCAGAAAAGAAGGCGCTACCTCTTCAAGAAGGACTAAATAAAGTTAGTACACCTCTGACTTTTTTTCGTTTCAAGATTTTTTCAATGACCCATCATTTTGAAAATTGACCCCTCATTTTGCTCAGCCATGGGTCATTGGGCCCATGACATTTAAAAACAATCTGAAGCTCTGCCATTTCTGTAGTTGTTCGTGTCGGGGGTAGGAATACGGGAGGGGGGAGGGGGAGGGGGAAGGGAGAGGGGGGAGGGAGAGGGGAAAGGGGAATGGGGGGCGCAGACACACTCGGGGGGGGGGGGGGGGTTGATAGAATCAGTCCATGAGTAATCCGTCAAAGTTGCCAAGAGCTGCATAATATGTAGCTCCGAAAAATGAATTATATCAAATGAAATATACGCCCCTTCCTCTTACGTAAAGAAAATGAATGAAGTCTTTCTACATGATATGTAATTCTCTCTCTCTCTCTGGCACACACACACACACACACACACACACACACACACACACACACACACACACACACACACACACACACACACCCCGCCCGACCCACCAGACTTTGCAAACAGACACTGAATCGTCTGAAAATCTTCACGCCTTTTCAACGATGCTTACATCAGACTTGTAGCGCGGCGTGGGTCGGCCAAATGCAATAAAGAAAAACCCCAAACTAATGAGAAAAATCCACTCACCTTAGTTTGTCAGAAAACGTATTGAACCTCTAATGAAAACAGCCCTTCTGGGAGGAGAAGTCTCAAATGTCGTTGAGGACTGAGAAGCGTGGAAATACAATTCCCTCTGAATTTCCGCCCGTTCTTGAAATGGCTCTTGTATTTAGGAGTCCAGTTCTTTCGAGCTAAAGCCAGCGCGTCTTATCGTGTTAAGTTTCAGCAATATGAGATGAAGTCTAGCTCTCTCTTTCTCGGTCTTAAGTTTTTCTTTTTTTTTACCGGAAGTATCCTTTCGGAAAGCGGTTTGTTCAAGAACTTCGAAGCCTATACGACAAGGGAAATTTTCCTCGTTTTCAGAAACAAAGATAAAGTCTGATGAAGTTTTGCTGATTTGATCTGACGAGAAGTTCAGTTTAAGTAGTTCCGTGAGTGAGTGAGTGAGTGAGTTTTTAGGGCTTAAAGCAGCGCAAGCCACAAAGACTAATTCGTTAAGTAGTTCCGTATGACAAGATGTCTTCCTTGATGGTAAACTGTTCACCGTTTCTTCAGTTATTTCAGGCACACACTCTTCACTTCGTCTTTTGAGGAAACTTTCTTGTTACACCCCACACAACACAAACTGTCGTTAGAAATGTAACTCCACCTCCCTGCAACTGTAGTATTACCCGCAAAACAGTACCGCGTATCCACAGGACTGCTCAAACTGCCGTCTACACTCTGGCAGATCCTTCCTTTTCATACTCATAGTCGTTCATTAATCAGTCAGCCAGCCAGCTCAAGTTTGCAAAACGTCTGAGTCCCTTGTAAACAGGTATAGAACACAAGGGGAGCGTTTGCTCAGACGGTATCACCCAAGTCCGGCAAATTCCTGAATTGAAAGGAGAAACTGATGTCCACGCCGAGTGTAAGTATATGAAGGAGACGCTATCCGGAGTTAAGAAAGTGTGTGGTCGCCAAAATGAGTATCCCATTCTGTGGAGACAGCGGCCTTTTCCACGCTGCAGGACGATGGTCGAACTTCTGGGCCTGGCAACACCTGTCCTCTCTCTCAGCTGGTGTCTGTCAAGTACTACACGATCCGTTGTTGTGAGAATGGACGGCTCCACTCGGCAAGAACCGAGGCCAAAGCCCCGTCCCTTTACTTCGTCGTGTATTGGCAAAACACAGACGTCATTTTATGGACAAAGGGGTGATTTCAAGATGAAAGAGACTGACGTGATGGCATTTTCCTCAAATGACGTCAGTGGACTTAATGCTTTCTACCAACGTGTCAGTCATATCAAACTACATGTGCTTCCATCGTTGTAGTGTCTGGAAAAAAGTTTGCCAGACAAGACCATGAGTTGTCCTCATTATGCCGCGGGACGCGATTGGCTGAATTCTGGAGGCTCGACCCTTTCCGTTGACAAGAGTGGAGTTGTCCATTGGGCGCCGTGGGTGCAACAGCCACTTGTGGCGGATCGGCATCAGATCCTGTGCTCTGTGTCTCTGCGAAGATGTGGACCAAACACTAAAGCAGTCCTGGCAACTGGTTGGCTGACTGGCTGGCAGTGGAATTTGCACCACGTACACGTGACATCAAGGCCAGGACAGCGAGAGAGAGAGAGAGAGCGAAACGGCCATCACAAACGTTTGGCTTCCGGTCACTGGGGACTGGAACTCAGCACCTCTTGCAGACCAGTCTGTCTTTCACTCACGTCCAAATAAAAATCTGACCCACAGATATACCGCTGAGTGCCAGGCCGTGACGGTCAGCAAAATTTACTTGCAATCACCTCTGCGGATCGAGAATCAAGCAAAACTCACGCCAGCAGCGACATGCCAAACAACAGGCAGATTTTAAAATACAAGTGCGAAATGACAAATGCGTGAAAGTTTCGCATCTGTACGCGAGTTTATGGTTGTGGCGGGTTTCATCGTGTGACAGATATCGTGCAATACGGATTTTAGTTGAACGCTCATGTTTGGTTTTGATTTTGTCTGCCTCCGGGGAGTATGGGGTGGTTGGACGGGGGTGGTTGGACGGGGAGGGTGGGAGGGGGGGGGAGGGGTAGGGCTGCTTGGAGGGGAAGGGAGAGATGGATGCGGGAAAGGTATACGTTAAACTAGTCCGATTCGTCTTACTCAAAAATTACATGTGTCGGAGACAACGAAAGGGTACTGTACTCTGGAGTTTGTGTACTTTTCCCGTGTGCATCACTGATTACGGCTGGTACACATTTTCACTGCAAAATCGTAAATCAACGCTTGAAGCACTCATCTACTTGCGCGTAAACAACTTTTCAACAGTAAGATGTATTCCTTTTCAGGTTCTTGTTCGTTTCAGTTTTGCTTTGTTGCTCCCTGCTGCAAGAACTTGAATACGCCACGGACAAAAGATTTCCAACCGTGTTTTCCCGATAGTGTGCTACAAAATCTAGTCTATAGAGTTTGGGGCGGTCGGTGGTCTACTGGTTAAGAGACGTCACCAGTGCGAGAGGTCAGGGGTTCGAGTCCCACTCGGGGCAAAGAATTTTTCCTTCTCGGATGTGGCAACGTTCATTCGGGCCGATCGTCGGGGGTTCTCTCCGGGTGCTCCGGTTTCCTCCCCCTCTGCTTTGGAAATGTTGAGCCGGCCACCAAATTTGAAAAAATAAATGCAATTCTAAATTCCGAAATTTAAATAGCTGAGCTGACCCTTCGCACCACGTGATTGTAATGTGTTTTATGTCCAGTGTGTGAGAGAATGCGTGTGATTCACGTGAGCGTGCGTGTTGGGTTCAGTTCGCGGCGCTTTGAGCAAATTCATGAAATAGGGTAAAGCGCCTATACAATACTCATTATTATTATTATTATTATTTGTAGTAAAGGAAGTCACGTAAAACCGGCGACGGTCGTTGGCACTCTTGACAATGTCTGCTTAAGCACAGGACAACAGGTCCCGTCACCAGACTCAACCCACCTAATGGAAGAGACCATTTTGCTCAGAAGGTGGAGAGAATGAGAGGCTTCCCGTGATGCAGGGCGGATCAGTGACGGTGGCCAGTCTTCGTGAGATCAATACGATCAGATCAATTCTCAGATGAGGATGTCCGGCTCTGTGTGTGTAATACGTCTGCTTACAGCTGTTGTATAACGGCACCTTCCAAGATGGCCATGCTGGTGGTTGACCTTCTTGTTGGTGGTGGTGGTGGTGGTGGTGGTGGTGGTGGGGGTAGTTTGTTGTTGTTGCTGGTGGTGGCGGTGGTAGGGGTAGTTTGTTGTTGTTGCTGGTGGCAGTGGTGGGGGTAGTTTGTTGTTGTTGCTGGTGGCAGTGGTAGGGGTAGTTTGTTGTTGCTGGTGGCAGTGGTAGGGGTAGTTTGTTGTTGTTGCTGGTGGCAGTGGTGGGGGTAGTTTGTTGTTGTTGCTGGTGGTGGTGGGGGTAGTTTGTTGTTGTTGCTGGGGTGGGGGTAGTTTGTTACTGTTGTTGCTGCTGGTGGGGAGGGGGGATAGTTTGTTGTTGTGGTGGCGGGAGGGGGGGTAATTTGTTGTTGTTGTTCCTGGTGGTGGGCGGGGGGGGTAGTTTGTTGTTGTTGCTGATGGTGGGGGGGGGAGGGGTAGTTTGTTGTTGCTGGTGGTGGTGGGGGGTGTTGTTGTTGTCGTTGTTGTTGCTGGCGGTGGTGGGGGGGGGGGGCGGGGTAGTTTGCTGTTGTTGCTGGCGGTGGTAGGCGTAGTTTGGTGGTGGTGGTGGTAGGGGGGTAGAGGGGGGGGGGGTAGTTCGTTGTTGTTATAGTTCGGTTGTTGTTGTTTCGGTTGTTAAGTGTGTTTTACTTTCCTCAAACGGGCTTATTCCATCTTTGCTAAGCCAGCTTAAGTTTAGAAACACTTTCGCTCGCGAGTGCGCCTGTACGCTCGACACACTCTGTCTTGTTGATTAGTACAGTAGTGCGATACAATGTTGCTTACACTTTGCGCGAGCGGTCGAACATTCAAATTCCACGACTGTTGGCGCACCACTGGAGCGGCGCTCTGTGCGGTCGCCGCTTCTTCTGCTGGCTCTACAGTTTCAAAGCAGAAGGGGAGGAAGCCGGAGTACCCGGAGAGAGCCCTCGACAGTCGGCCCGAATGAACGGTGCCACGTACGAGAAAGAAAAATTCTTCGCCCCCAAGTGGGACTCGAACTTTATCTCTCGCGTTGGCGACAAAGTCTTAACCACTAGACCACCGACCGCCCCAATGACGGTGGTGGCTGTTCACGGTTAACACGTACCCATAAAGTTCGTGATAAACGCATACACACCCACTGACCCGAGTAACTCTTCTCCGATAAACACTGTCACCGTCCATAGCTTTTTCCCCAGCGCGGCAGCCGAGCCAGCGATGTTTTACACATGAAGACAGAACCATAAGACATGATCAACACGCATCACAGGAGAAGATTTGCATCTTGTAAATCTGCCTAGGTCACCCAGGTCAGACAGAAAAGGTCAAAGGTTAAAGGGAATGCGCGATCGGAGCCCGGATGAAGGTCTTACGCCTTGTGCGCATTAACCAGACGACGGCTAGATCTGAGGAAGGTTTTTGGGGCGTGATGGAAAGTGGATTTGAAAGGATTGTGTTCAAATTAAGCATGCATTTTGCGCAACTGCCGTCATCAAATTAATTCGCGTGAAAGTTATACATGACTAAGTAATCATAGGCCGTGTGTTTTTCTAGATGTGCATTCATTTTTTTCCCGGGTGTGAAATATAAAAAAAATTGAAAACAAACAAACGCAATCGTGAAAACGTGCCCATAACGGGGTGCTGGACACATCCCTGGCTTTTTTTTTTTTTTTTTTTTTGCCAAATTTAATTCATTTACTGCAGACGAGTTCTAACCCTTCTAGACCTCGGTGATAATCTGAACTTATGATGGATAAGTAAAAAGTCATGCATGGGACACGGAAAGGAATTAGAATTAAACCTAGGTGCTAAATCTCCTCACAGAGTTTGTTTGTTTGTTTGTTTGTTGTTTGTTTGTTCGTTAAAGCTTTTCGTCGAGAATGAAATGTCGTTTCAAGACCTGCAGGCCAATCTCGCTGGAGGTCCTTGCCTGACAAAATATGAGAAAAGTGTATGTTAGTGTGCAGGCAAACGTTTGACAGCTTCTCACACAAAATATGAGAAAAGTGTATGTTAGTGTGCAGGCAAACGTTTGACAGCTTCTCACACAAAATATGAGAAAAGTGTATGTTAGTGTGCAGGCAAACGTTTGACAGCTTCTCACACAAAATATGAGAAAAGTGTATGTTAGTGTGCAGGCAAACGTTTGACAGCTTCTCACACAAAATATGAGAAAAGTGTATGTTAGTGTGCAGGCAAACGTTTGACAGCTTCTCACACAAAAGACGTCACCTGCAGCGAATGTTTAAACCACCAGGCCTGGTATTCAAGAAACGCGTTTAGCTAGTATAAACGGGCTTTTAACAATAGTAATCTCCCATTCTTGTACGCCAGGTTAGATTTTTAAACAGCGTTTATCCTTGCTAAAAGCGCTTCATGAATACCAGGCCAGGCCAGGAGGTATAAGATTATTTTTTTGTGCATTTGTACAAACCACAGCCATTCCACAGGAAGATGAGACCTTTTTACCTCTACTACTCCTACTCCACAACTTGTGTCGTATGTTCCGGTAAACAGCTTGATATGGTCCGACTTTCTTCATAGCTTTGGGCTTTTGGCCTATGCTACTCCCTGCTCCATAACGTGTGTCGTATGTTTCCATGAAGATAAGATAAGATAGATTTACTGCTTCTAAGTTACAATTAAGAAGAATTTGCTTTGCTCCTCTTGATAAAAAACACAATTGATATACACAAACATACCATAGAAATACATATACACATTCACACACTCAGTCATTGGCTAAAACACAATTTAAGAGAATAAGCACTGGCATTGCCTCACATGAAACTATGTTAAACAAGCACTAAGAATAACAGTTAAAAAGGAGGGGCAGGCCTAACACAGAATACAGATCACAGATAACAGCTCTCTCTACATATAGATCCTTCATCCACACACATCTTATCTTCTGAGCTCGCACAAGCACCCGCATCCACCCACACACATCACAGGGTAAGATATTAGACCGTTGGGGATGATTCACTAGTGTTCATATATAATGTCAATGCATAGGACGGGTATACTATTACCCGGTAAGTAAAGAGTTCAACTGGAGTGCTTCCACACCGGTGTATCATTTTTCATTACACTTTAATCCTGACTAATGATATCAATTTCTTCGCAGCTTGGGGCTTTCGACCTCAACCTCTTCCACTCCACAACGTGTGTCGTATGCTTGATGTAGACTGAATTTCTTCACAGCTTTGGGCTTTCGACCTATGCTAATCCCTGCTCCATAAAGTATGTCGTATGTTCCGATAAACAGCTTGATATCAACTTCTTCGCAGGTTGGGGCTTTCGACCTTAACCTCTACCACTCCACAATGTGTGTCGTATGTTCCGGTAAACAGCTTGGTATAGTCTGAATTTCTTCACAGCTTTGGGCTTTCAACCTATGCTAATCCCTGCTCCATAATGTATGTCGTATGTTCCGATAAACAGCTTGATATCAATTTCTTCGCAGCTTGGGGCTTTCGACCTTAACCTCTACCACTCCACAACGTGTGTCGTATGTTCCTGTAAACAGCTTGATATAGTCTGAATTTCTTTGGGCTTTCAACCTATGCTACTCCTGCTCCGTAACGTATGAACAGCTTGATATCAATTTCTTCGCAGCTTGGGGCTTTCGACCTTAACCTCTCCACAACGTGTATCGTATGTTCCGGTACCCAGTGTGCTGTGCGCTACATTTCTTCACACCTCTACAGAGAATCCCCTCGCCGCGAACACTTGACACAAATCAGAGGAACATGTGACATCTCCAGGGACAAAAAAAAATGTCCCTCATTTCCACTGTCCTCGGCCAGATCGTGGCGACTCTGTGTTGAGAGAGGATGCGCGACAACGAAAAGGAGGGATCGGGAAGAAAATTGGCGATTTACTGCGAATTAGGAGGAAGAAAGCGACCAAGCCCCGAGGGCACTACGGGGCAATTCAGACTCCAAGCAGACTTCGGCCGCTTAAAGATCTAAGCTCCCATAAAAAAAAAGCTTTCCGAAGTGTGAAAATCTTTTTACAGAGTCGACCGTGCACGCACAGTCAACTCTGTCACAGTTGCAGAGTTCACATGGTGTCCAGAAACCGCGACAAAACCGTGCCGAAAAACTGACCCCACTTCCTGCCGGGGTCCGTCCACGCTACTCTGTGCACATCTCCGTGCAGTGGCCATAGGGCAGCGTCTGTAAGCTTCGGGTAAACTCGGTGTGACGTCACACTTCGGCTTTCTCCGGTAAGCGAGCGCTCTTCCGGGTACGAGCAACGCCATACGGCCGCGCGGCAGTATTTTCACATAGAACTTGACGAAAAGAGACGTTACGGGGGCGATGTTGCGGTAGAAAGAATTTGAAAGAGAGCTCCCATTCCCTCCATTTTATTTGTTGATAAAATGGCAGTCGCTGAGCCTCACCGATATTGAAGTAGGCCTAGTTAGGGCAGGTTTAGTGGATTCGGAGACCAAGTCAGTACAGTACTGAGTAGACGTTCTGTCTTCTTGGATTGTACCCCAAACATGTTTGTTTTCTCACTCACTCACTTTGTTTCCTAGTCTTCGCTCTAGCTTTTCATTTTATCTATTTATTTATTTATTTTTCGTGGGGGGAATGGATGGGGGACAGCTCAGTCTTCAACCCCTCTCCCCCCTCCCCTGGACTCACTTTCATTATTGTACAGTTTGCTAAATAATGTTCTTCCTCTCCCCCTTTTCGAGTTTGCGTCCGTTTCTATGACTCAGCATCACACTGTAGCAAGTGGAATTAAACTGAAAACCATTAGTGGCGTGCATGCATTTGTTGGTCAAGCTTACAAAGTCATTCCTAAACGCGCTTTGCAGTGTTTATTAACTCAGGGAGAACATCACAGTCACTGAGTACAGATACCGGAGTAGTTTGGTCGCCTTTGTGAAGACCAATTTTCTGTTGTTGGTTTGAAGATTATACCTTCAAAATACATCAAAATGTCAAAGTGAAATCACTTCGCGTACTGATTTTTTTTTTTTTACTTATTTTCTTTTAGAGAGGGAGACAGCGGGAGAACACTTCCTCCCCTCTCGAACACACTGTGGCAAGCGCACAAATAAATACAAAAAGCACAATTGATACATGTGGATGTATTTGCATTTAGTTTGTTTACTGATCCGCAAACTATCACTTTTTATGACAGAGAAAGAGAGAATTCTCCTCTCTCTCTCTCAAAAGTCAAATGGTGGCGGAGAATTCGCAAAGCACGGTTTATTTATTCATTTTTATTTATGAACAGTACAATGTGAACAACACACACACACACACACACACACACACACACACACACACACACACACACAAGATGCTTTACAACAAACTGAAAGAGCGGGAGATACAGACATCCCAGTAATGATGCGTAATGCGGAGAGTCACTGACAATGATTCTTCTTTTTTTTTTTTTTACCCAGTACAGGTACTGAAGTAATTAGGCCAGGGGTTTCTTGTTGTTGTTGTTGTTTGTTTGTTTGTTTTTTTGTTTGTTTGTTTTTTTGTTTGTTTGTTTTTTGGGGGGGAGGGTGTCTGTTACTCCCCCCCCCATCATCCCCTCCGAATACATGTTTGTTCACTCATTTACTTTGTTTACTGATCTACAAACTGACATTTACCCCCCCCCCCCTTTTTCCGTTGTAAATTTCTAAATTGTTTTCAAAGATAATATGTATTTCGTTCTGAGCTGTTTTCGTGGTACATGCTTGACTGTGTATCATACCTGGTCTTTATCAAATCAATGTCCAATAAGAATGTTGCGTTTTTTGTTTGTTTTTTTTTTTTTTTTTTAAAGCCGCCTTTGACCGTGCTTTAATTTGTGTGTGTTTGTGTGTCACAGGCTGTGTGCGTGTGTGTCAGTGTCAAAGTGTGTGTGTGTGTGTGTGTGTGGTGTGTGTGTGTGATCGTGTGTGTGTGACCGTGTGCGTGTGTGTGTGACCATCACTGAGTCAGTGTCAAAGTGCGCGCGTGTGTAAGCGTTTAGCAGGCCGTATTGGGGGTAAAAGTGCTTGGCTTATCCCCACTATGCTTCTTCAAATCAATTATCGGATCCGGTATGTGTACAGAAAACACAACTTCCATGTGCTCTCTGTCGTTGTATCGCCGGGGAGTCGCTGTAATATTTCCCCCAGCTCCGCTTAGAGGCATGGCCATCGGCCAGATGTTCCCGGAAGTCGCGCTCGGGCAGACGACGCAAAGGGAGAGATCTATTTTTAGCTCAGCTGCTGGCCAAGCTCGTCTCAGACGCTGCCCTATCCGTCCGAGCAGTGGTCATCACAGCAGCCGTGACCGAGTCAGTACTGTCCGCAGTGACCCCGATACAAGTCGCGTCACTTTTGAATTTAGTCAGTGTCGCTCGTATGCGAGCTGAAATGTTTACGCAAGAAACAAAACTAATTTCAAGCACGTGTACCTACCGGTAGTAGCATAGCTTGCTTGTCCGACATCGCTCAGTCGTCTAAACTGACGTATCCGCGGTGTGGTCACATAATGAGCCGGGTTACACGGGGATGTGCACGGTAGCGTGGACGGAACCCGACAGGTAGTGGGGGCTGTTTTTCGGCACGGTTTTGTCGCTGTATCTGGACACAGTGTGAACTCTGCAACTGTGACAGAGTTGACTGTGCTTGCACGGTCGACTCTGTAAAAGTGTTTTCACACTTCGGGAGCTTAGATCTTTAAGAAAGTGTTTTGCTGGACACCGGTCAGTGCGAAATCAGAAGACTGTAAGGGGTTCGCGAGTGTCCAAGCTGTACAGGCTCTCTGTGGAATCCAGTCGACAATGCAGGCGTAAGGACACTTATTGTGCGTGGGGTCAAGTGCAGTGTTGCTTTGAAGTACCCTGTTTTGCCAGTGTGTTAGATTGTAGTGATTGTTGTTGTCATGAAAAAGCGTGATCTTCGTGATTTTTTGTATCTGGTAGGGCAAGGTGCATGCCAGGGGTTAGCAAGAGGAGGCAAGCTGCCAGTGATGGGGTGAGTGTTTGGGAGTTTAACGTCCTTTTCCACCATGTAAGGGGGGTGGGTGGGTGTATGGGGGTTTAACGTCCTTTTCCACCACATACGGGTGATATCAAAGACGGGGCGACGATGAAAAAGCCAGCACAAATATTTGGCCCCAGCCGGGATACGAACTCACGACCCGAGCATTAGAAGTCCAACGCTCTACCATTCGGCCACCCCGGCTCCCCACCACGTAAGAATGATATCAAAGACGGGGCAACGAGAAAAAAGGCCAATACAAATATTTGGCCCCAGCCGGATTCGAAGTCACGACTCGAGCACAGAGAGTCCAACGCTCTACCATTCGGCTATCCCAGCTGCCAGTGACGCTGGGACTTTTTGCGCAGAAAAGAGGCAAAGTTGACGTGAGTGGATTTGTATGAAGTGGCTTTCTGGCCTAAAAAGAAAGTAGACTAGCGTTACTCCAGTGAGGCCTCAGTGGAAAGGACACATTCATTTTTATAAAACTCCTGTCAGGTACGTGCCCTTGAGTGATCTGTGCATGGTAATTTTTGTGTCTAGACTGTGTCTAGGTTATTGACACACGATGCTCGAGCAATATTACCATCACGACAAACATTCCCAAATCATTTTAATTCCTACCAAGCAGAAGTCAGCCATTTTCTAGCGCTAGCTAGTTCATTGAATTCGGTTTTTCAAATACCTTCAGAAATTAGTTTTCTTTTCTTTTTGTTCTTCTTCTCCTCTTTTTGTGTTATCGCCCACATCATCCTCAAGCTCTCATTTTCAAAGGCTAAGAGTAACACGTTTACTTTGTTTTCAAATACCATTAGATAATTACTTTTATTTTTTACTTGTTCACACCTTTCTCTGTAAGGTGCTTTTACTCAAAAATCATTCAATTCAGACCAATTCTCATTTTCTCAAAAACTTTGACAATGATTTCGGAGCTTGTTAGTCTCATAATACACGCATTGCAGAACGTTTTTGTCATTAACCGTTGGAAGGTATCTCAAATTATCAAAGAGGGAAACGTAGAGATAAAAACCAATGTAAAAAAAAAAATGCCAGATTCAGTTTCTGAAAGATAATTCCAAGGAACGATGGAAACGTAGAGATAAAACCGATGTGAAATTAATTTGCCAGATTCAGTTTCTGAAAGATAATTGCAAGGAAAGATGAGATAAATGTGTCAAGACGTAATTTTTTAGGTATGTTTTTTCTTCTTTGAACAGGATACTTGTTGGAAGGAATGCGATTGTTATCATTTGTGTTTTTGTCCTGTTGCCGCATCCCGAAATGTGAAGGGTTAAAATGCCGGGTAGGTTGTAAAAGAATCACACCGGGAACTGATGAAGTTAATGACATGCAGTGTCAAGTTCATGGACGCTTTGTTGAGTCCTATTTTCCCGTCCATTTTTGTGTCCTATTGTGTAGTCCTTGGTTGAATCCTGCTTTGTAGTCCTTTGTAGAATCCTACTTTGTAGTCCTTTGTAGAATCCTATTTTCCAGTCTTTAGTAGAATCCTACTTTGTAGTCCTTTGTAGAATCCTATTTTCCAGTCCTTGGTTGAATCCTACTTTGTAGTCCTTTGTAGAATCCTACTTTGTAGCCCGTTGTAGATTCCTATTTTTCAGTCCTTGGTTGAATCCTACTTTGTAGTCCTTTGTAGAATCCTATTTTCCAGCCTTTAGTAGAATCCTACCCCATAGTCCTTTGTAGAATCCTATTTTCCAGTCCTTGGTTGAATCCTACTTTGTAGTCCTTTATAGAATCCTATTTTCCAGTCTTTTGTAGAATCCTACTCTGTAGTCCTTTGTAGAATCCTATTTTCCAGTCCTTGCTGAGTCCTGTTTTTCAGTCCTTTGTTGTGTCCCATATTGTAGTCCCAGTTTCACTTTGAGTAGCAGTTTTTTTGTCCCTTGTTGAGTCCTATTTTCAAGTCCCTTGTTGGGTCCTATTTTCTATTTCTTTGGGGGGTACTATTTTCTTGTACTTTGTCGAGTCCTATTTTCTAGTCCCTCGCTGGGTCCGACTTTCTAGTCCTTTGCCCAGTCCAACTTTTTAGTGTATGTTTACAACCGTGAAGTGACAGAGAAGTAATAACGATCTCAACATTTCATAGACAGATACAGAATCCACAAAAGATATGGGCACATGACTTTAATCATCATCACCATCATCATCATCATCATCATCCATTTTTGTGATCCTACCCTTGTGTAAAATTTCAGTTCTGAATCAATGACGATTTTTCATTTTATACCTGTTACTTCATGGACAATATTTTTGAATTTGAATTTTGAATAGGTTTTTTTTTGCATTTTCATACATTTCCATACAATTTCCAAACGAAACAAGCCTTTGTCTTCTCCTACCCACATTATTTTCACGAATGTATTAACTGGACGATATCTATAGCATATTGCATAACACACCGTGTGATAACATAAAATGTAATCCATATTTCTTCGACCCGGCGTCCAACCACAACCCTTTAAAGTGGACAGCTTAGCAATCAGGCATGGTCTGTCTATGGAGGATTTTGCATCTCTCATCCACAGCATAGCGGCTTAGGCTGCATCTTGAACCAACCCGACAAGTACCAATGAAAAGGGACGAGAGCTGCCTGCCCCCGTTCCTGCTGCTTCCGCCGGAAGATGGCGAGCTTGGGAATGAGGTCAAGCCACAGAGCCACATGCTTGCCGTACAGACTGCTGGCCACTGCAGGGTTGAGGGAGCAGTCTATGTAGCTCTGTGTGTCTGTGTAGAACGCCGGCCAAGCTGCTCCACCCAGCTGTCTAAGGAGAGCGGGATTTGGGTCCCTGAAACATTGACGAACCATGTGAAGTTGAATTGGGTTTTGTGGTGTGTTTGTTTTTCGTTGTTGGTTTTTGTGGGGGTCCCCCCCCCCCCCCCTCCAAAAAAAAAAAGACCCTTATGTCATTTTTTTCTCTTTTTGCTTTTTTGTTTTTGGGTCGTGATGTTGTTGTTGTTATCGTTGTTTTTGTTAGTCTTTTTAAGGGTGTAAATCAAAATTGCGGGTGAGTGTTTGGGGTTTATCCTTTTCCAACCCGTTTTCCACCAAATGCGGGTGATGTTATGGGATTTGGTCTAATGGTTAAGGTGTCCCATTTCGGATCCTGAGCTGGCCATGGTTCGAATCCCTGGTCAGCAGGAATATGGCTGGATTTTTCCCTTTCCAAATCGAGTCAAAATCACGTGCAGATTCGTTTACAGTGCATTTCTTTTCAAATTGTGATTAGCACTGGAAACCGTAAAAAAATACACAAAAAAACTTTGGGCAATAACAAAAAAGAAGAAATATAGAGACAACATATATCAGTCAGACTGTCGTCCAAAATAAGTGGCATAGCCGCGAATTAGTCTTTGTTGCTTGCGCGGCTTTAAGCTATAGAAACTCACTCACTCACTCACTCCAAGATAAGTGGTCTATATATTTCTTCTTTTTTTATTGCTTCTAGTTGTTTGTACTTCCACTTGCGGTCAGTACCGCTTTTCTATTTTAAAAAAAAAGTTACTTTTATGTCGGTCGAATGCGAGTTTAGAACCTCTGAAACGTAGTTTCAAGTGGAGGACAACAGCGGACCAGAACAATGGACGACTCCAGAATTCATTCAATCGCGTCCCGCGGCATAATGAGCACAACACATGGCATGGTCTGGCAAACATTTTGCCAGACACCACAACGAGGGAAGCAAGTGTAGTTTTATATGACTGAAACAAACAGCAGTAAGTCCATTGACGTCATTTCAGGAAAACGTCCATTACGTCAATCTCTCTCATTGTGAAATCACCCCTTTTTCCACACAATGAAGTCATGGACGTACTGTGATTTTTGCCAACACACGGCGGACTAAAGGGGCGGGGCTTTAGCCTCGTGGTTTGCCGAGTGGAGTCGTCTGTTTACTATCCATGCAGTTAGGAACCAACGCACTCATTTCCCACCCAAACCAGCCCGTCATGATCAAAGGCAAAATAACACGCAATCAACACAAGCACGTACCCGGACTTCACAAAGTCTGCCAGAAATCCTACATAGCTGGCTGACAGCCGCTGATCGAGAGCAGACAAAGGGCTTGGCGGATCAAACAGATACTGGAGTTCGTTACCATGGCGTGTGCCCGGTGCCGGCGTGTTGCGGTTCGATTCCACGTCGTGGTTGAAGAAGAACAGATACCTCGCTCCGACTGGATTGCTTGCTGCAAAGCGGACAGTTCGCTACTTTCATGTGAGTGTGAAACGCTTGATTAAAAGGCGTCAGCACAGCAACGAAGTTTTTTTGTTTTTTTTTAATGATAAATTTTCAAGTCTCAATGACTTGGCTGCTTACTGTGTAGCGGCAGTTTTGTTTTGTTTTTGTTGTTTTGTTGTTGTTTTTTTGTTGTTGTTGTTTGTTTGTTTGTTTGTTTTTGGGTTTTTTTGTTTTTTTGCAGCTCCAACTCTTTGCCGGCTCCAGTGGCTCCCTGGTAATGAGTGGAATCCACGGAGGGCTCGGAAGTTGGGGCAATTTTTTTTTTATTATAATGCATGATGATGGAGATGAGGATGATGGTAAGATGATGCTATGGAGGTCCGTGTGGTTTGGGACTGCGGGACAGGGCCGCATTCCACGCTTCCTGTCATAAATATCCCGGCAGTAACCAGGCCCGGGAACTACGGCACCTGCGGTGCCGGCCGTGTAATCATCTACATCATAAGACGTGTCATACCAAGGGAAGCACCCCCAAAGTCGCACCCGTGAAGTGGGTGAAGCTCGGCTGTGTGGCAACAGCCTCCCCATTGGGCCCATAGCACACCCGCTCTGGGTAGGAGCCGACCTAGGTAGGAAAAGTCCCGCTTGCCTCGGCTGGGACTCGAACCCGGGTCTCCCGATCCATAGTCCGAAGTGCTAACCACTACACTACGGGGGCCGGTGAAGCGGCTGTTTCGTTACTTTCATGTGAGTGAAGAAAGAGTGTTGTTAGTTTTGTTGTTGTTGTTGTTTTTCACGTTGTGAGTACACATAAAACCTCTCTCTCTCTCTCTCTCTCTCTCTCTCTCTCTCTCTCTCTCTCTCTCTCCTGTAGCGTTAATTCTTGTATTTCAGTTTTAAATTTTTCTCTTTTTTTTTTTTATTGTTTTTTTTTATTGTTTTTGTTTTTTGTTGTTGTTTTTTTTGTTGTTGTTTTGTTTTGTTTGTTTTTTGGGGGGGGTGGGAGGAGGGGCGGTTTGACAAGAGGATTTGGATAAGGCGTTCACCTGCGGATCTCAAGGCACACCTGGGGTTCGAATCCTAGCCGCAATCGAATTCGCCACACTGTACTCAAATTTCAATATCTGCAATGAGCTAAGTGCACCAAAGTGCATTTGACAAAAAAACAAAATGCGTAGACTATTCAAATAGCCCCTTCCCAACACGGCATACCATGTCACCAAAATTATACCACGCTCTACAGGGACCATTTCAACCTTATGATTACTTGCCTGGTGGTGAAATAGGAGAAGAAGGCACGAGGGTCCGCGCAGCCTGCAGCACGGGACACGTTGCAGAAGAAGGAACGAGGGTCCTCGTTGACGGCCAGCGGAGCCGTGGGTCCTCCACTCTGCATGATGGCTCTCCTGAACAACCCCTTGAAATGAGGGAGAACGAGAGAAACCAGCGTTACGCAAACATCCCCTCCAAGGGAGGAGGGATGTGATTTTCTCGGGTGATGCCGAGTATGGGGGGGGAAATTTGGTATTGCAAGGAAGTGGGGGAAGAGAGTGTAAGGTGAAAGCCCTGGTTAATTTAGAATTTGCTGAAAAGTATCCTTGAGTGGGAAGAAAATTATTGGCTTTTTTTTTTTTTTTTTTTTTTTTTTTTTTTAAGGATGGAGGTCTGCACTTACGTTACAAGTCTGTCCGGTACGCGCAATTTTGCCACCGTCAAATATCAAGCAGGGGATTTGGTCTAGTGGTTAAGGCATCCGACTTTGGCTCCTGAGCTGCCTGGTTCGAGTCCCCGGTTGGGCAGGAATATGGTGGGAATCCATGTGCAGACTCGTTTACGGTGCCTGTCTCGCCTTCGTGTACACACGCACGCACATACATCAAGTGTGCACGCTAAAAATCCCACGCTCATCTTTCGAAGAAGAGTAGGCTGTGGCCGGTGTCGTGGTAAACAGAAATACAGTCGCACGCACCAGAGTGAATAGCAGGGTGGAGGTTTGCACATAAAGTAGCGCGTAGCGGCAGCAGGCTTTCACTGCTTCGTCCGTGAGCATTTCAGCAGAGATGGATATGTGTGCCGAGGAGATGTCTACCATTCCATATACTGGAGGGTGTAACGTTGAAGCAAGATGGCCTCTGGTTACGTCCAGTACTGAATGTGGGTTATATCAACCGGAAAATGAACTTACTCTGAACTTATTGGTTAGCTTAACCCTTCCTCCCCTGAAGGATAAAAAGAAGACATTTTACTCATGTTGGTGTTCGATTCGAGACTTTCTGCGGTTTTGGGTTTGAGTTTAGGGGGATAAAAAGTGTGAAACTGTGTCCAAAAGAAATGAAGAAAGGGCTCATGAATTAAAACATTTCGTCAGTCGAAATTTCCAGTTCGGTCCAGCGGAAGCTGTGGTGACAACAAAGACAACAAAATCCAAATGTCATGCCGAGGCGATGGCAAAGCCCCTGCCCAGACATTTTCCATCCACCCCCCCCTCCACCCCCAACACACACACACACACACACACACACACACACACATTGCAAATTATCCGACTCTTTCAATGACAGTCCTATACCCATTTACAAATCATTACAGAATTCCACCCATAAATGCACAGTTACAGCCTCACTCATGCTGGCACTGAGCAACCAAAAGCCGAAACGCACAGCATTTGCCACCGTCTGTCAGCCTTCTGTTCGTTCGATCCGTGTGCTCGGCTGACTAGGACAACTTCGGGTCGTTGAAGTTCTCGTTCGCACGGCCAGCAGACAACGTTACTGCGTCGCATTGAGACAGTTCAAAGCGTAACGTGATTCACTTCCACGCACAGACCGTTCCCAAAACAAAATCAGTCTCGGATCTCCTGGGAGACTTAGGAATTTCGGACTGTGGCCCATTATCATGGCCAAGTACTTCCTTCTTCCTCCGTCAGACCCGAATCACATCATTACCGGCAGCGCGCGATCCTTACGACGCGCATACAGTTAGTGAGGCTCAGTTGGTACAGTTCGCCCGCTAGGGGGCGCAAAATGTATCTCAATCTTTCGATCGCAGGGGCATTCCCGTTCCGGGGGCCTAACGCAACTCTCGGCCCCCACGACGACGCCAACTCGGGCTAACCGAAACCGAGCCGAGCGAAGTGATACCTAAGAAGGAAAAAACAAAAGTACTCGGTGACAAGGAAAAGTGGACAGTTGCGAACAACTTTGAGGTCCCCGCGTTATTTCACAGTGTGCACAGAAGCGGTGAAAACTGTCGCATTCACCAGCACAGTACATTCTCAGCCTGTTTCGAGACTATTCCCTGCATGAGTTGTCCCCCCGTGCATACACAGACCCGCAGCATGCATGCATTTTTCGTGGCAGCTTTTTATGCTCTGCCACGAAAAATGCGTGCTTGTTGCGGCGAGGGAGACATGCAGGCAATAATCTCGAAACAGGCTGAGAGTATACTGTGCTGGCCGTCGTCGCAGGGGCTTACAGTTATCGAAGGACCCGGAAGAGGGATGGGGAAGCACGCCACTAATAGCTTCCCGGGCCTGTAGTAAGGGTGCGTGGTTGTTTTGGAGTTGAACGCCCTTTTCCACCACGTATGGGTTGATATTGAAGACGGGGAAACGAGAAAAAAGGACTGCAGAGATATTTGGCGCCAGCCGGGATTCGAACTCACGACCCGAGCAGTGAAAGTCCCAGCTCCCCGCATGTGGTAAGAATTCCGCTAAATATAGTACAGAATTTTGCCCGTTTTTGAATTTTGCGTGCGGAGAGTAAAACAAAAACCAAAAAACAGCAGCCTCGGGCTCTTTTTTGGCTTTGTAAATAAGTTTCATGCCAGGTAATAATATAAACAGTGAAAAATGAACTTGGCATGTGGACTATTTGTGTATGCGCAGCTGGCACAAGAGCTAGCAGACGACATAGGAATGAGAGGGTAGGTGGTCGCAGATAGCATCGCAAAAACGTAGAATATTGGATCTTGTTTAAATTTACGCTACATATGAGTCTTCAGCTGCTGGAGTTTTGTGATTTGTGATTTGTGTGTGTGTGTGTGTGTGTGTGTGTGTGTGTGTGTGTGTGTGTGTGTGTGTGTGTGTGTGTGTGTGAATTTTCAAGCATTTCTAGGGTGCCATGCGAAGCGTTATGATTAACAGAAATATATAGTCTAGCATTTTCTTTGAAATCCGTATCTGTGATGTGTAGCCAAATGTAGCCCATCTCTTCACTCTGCGGGGCGATTGTACCCTCCTTCAGTCACGTCAGCTCTCGCGATACTTCCGCGCTACTTTCATCGAAAGGCTTTTTTTTTCCGGAAACCAAACTGTTACAAATTACAACGGATATCAAACATGCACACATATCTTCGTCATCTGATGGCTACATTTGTGCAATGCTTTCGTTCAAAGTTACAGTTGCAAAATACGGAAGTTAGCGGCCACGTGACCTCAACTCGCGAGACCAAAATCCTGGATACATTTACACCCTCATCCCCGCGCAGCTGGTGTACAATCGCTCAACCCCTGCAAATGGTTGGGATACATTTGCACTACGGAAGGAGCGAACTAGACCATCTGAGCGTTAGGAAGTATTCTGCGAGCCTTGGCCGAGGAACAGGTCTGGTCAAGCGTGGCTATCGCTCGGCCAGATTCAACCGTTTGCTGTGGTCACTCACTGTCCTGCTATAATAATTATGGAGAATTAGTCGCGCATTGGGCACTCAAGTAAATTGACTGTTTACTGACGATCTGGAGGAAGTGTGCGGTAATGATTCTCAGTGCCGATAACCTTTTGGTCTGAGATTTAATGTGGGTGTTGTGTCTCGGTGAGTTGACGTGTGTGTGTGTGTGTGTGTGTGTGTGTGTGTGTGTGTGTGTGTGTGTGTGTGTGTGTGTGTGTGTGTGTGTTGCCGTGGTCACTCAGTCACAATCCTGCGATATGGAGAATTAGTCGCGGATTGGGCACTCAAGTAAATTGACTGTTTACTGACGATTTGGAGGAAGCATTCGGGGTAAAGATTCTCAGTGTCGATAAACTTTTGCTCTGAGATTTAATGTGGGTGTTGTGTCTCGGTGACTTGACACGTGTGTGTGTGTGTGTGTGTGTGTGTGTGTGTGTGTGTGTGTGTGTGTGTGTGTGTGTGAGAGAGAGAGAGAGAGAGAGAGAGAGAGAGAGAGAGAGCATTTAACTTTGCCAAATTTCTTAAGGCGAGTGGTGTAGTATGAGTGTGTGTGTGTGTGTGTGTGTGTGTGTGTGTGTGTGTGTGTGTGGCGACTGCGTTGTTTTCTTGTACTTGTTCTCCAGCGCCTGTTTTGATTAGTTGGCTGCGCACCTCATTTGTCTGTCCAGCATCCATTATCTTTGGCATCTTTGTGTACATATTCCTATGATGTTAATGTTGTTCCCTGTTACAGCTGGATTTATAGACTCTTGTTCTTTACACATCATGCTGTTGTCTTCTGAATATTTTGTTTTATTTTTTTCTGTTATCCCCCATACCCCAAAAGGGGCTACGGGAATAAAATATTTTGTATCTTGTATCTTGACTTGTTGACGATGACCAGCGAGTTGTTTGGTTAATCAGTTGTGTGGGTTGTGGCAAAAAACACTGGAACAGACGACTCCACTCGCCAAGCCCCGAGCCCAAAGCCCCGCCCCTTTACTCTGCCGTGTATTGGCAAAACACAGTACGTCCATGACGTCATTTTATAGAAAAAGGGGTGATTTCAAGATGAAAGAGATTGACGTAATGGTCTTTTTCCTCAAGTGACGTCATTGTACTTACTGCTTTCTTTCCATGTTTTAGTCATATCAAACTACACGTGCTTCCGTCCCACGTTGCAGTGTTTGGCAAAAGAATTGGAACTCTCTCCCTGAGACAGTGACGTAGGTAGTCAGCATTACCGCATTCCGGAAGCGCCTGAAGACTCATCTCTTCAGTACCTCACGCCAGTAATCATCTGCAGGTTTGTCTTTCTTTTTTTTCGCACTGTCTTTCCTTTCAAAGCCTCTCCCTAAGCGCCGTGAGTACTCAGTTAGGTTGGAGCCGTGCGCTATATCGTCTCCATCATCATCATCATCATCATCATCAATTGCCAGACCATGCCATGTGTTCTGCTCATAATGCGGCGGCAAGCGATTGGACTGAATTCGGGGGGGGGGGGGGGGCAAGCCAATGATAACTCGACCTCTAGCCACGTGACTGGATTTGGGTCTAACTGTCTCTATGCGTGACTGAACGCTATGTAGGGGCCACGCTAACTGTGCGCGCCTCTGAACAGGAATTCTTCGTAAGTCGAGGTGGAAGGGACACAACTCTGGAGCGAGGGAGTATTTGGAACCCCTATAGCGCAACGACCTGAACCGACGGGCGCTTATAAGTGTAATAACTGATAGGGCTGAGCGCAAATGAAGCATGAATCGCTCCCCTTGCTGACTGCTTTCAGAAACGTGACAGTGACAAAGCCGTCGGAACAATTCTGCTGTCACTGGGAGAAATGGCCTAAGCGCTATACGGATTTGAAAAGCAGTTGAGCCCTTTACCTGTTCACAGCAGCTTTGCACCATTTCTTCCATACGACAACACGGATTTCGTGACTGGCATGAATAACGGTACAGTTTGCAGAACTCTTTGGGGTGGGGTGGGGGAATGGGGGTAGAGGCGGGGAGGGGGGTGTAACAAAAAGAGCAACTCTGTACCATCGGGCTTCACTGCGTTTACCCTCTGCACTGACCCGAAATCAGCTAGCCGAGACCGAGGCAAGTGATACCTAAGAAGGAAAAAAACAAAACTACTCGGTGACAAGGAAAGTGGATAGTTCTGAACAACTTTGTGGTCAACGTGGTATTTCACACTGTGCACAGAAGCTGTGAATTCTGTCGCATTTACCAGCACAGTACATTTTCAGCCTGCTTAGAGATTATTGCCTGCATGTGTTGTCTCCCTTGCCGCAACAACAAGCACGCATATTTCGTGGCAGAGCACAAAGTTGCCGCGAAAATTGCATGCATGCTGCCGTTCTGTGTATGCACGGACGACAACTCATGCAGGCAACAATCCCCGAAACAGTCTGAAAATGTACTGTGCTTGTGAATGCGACAGAACTCACCGCTTCTGTGCACACTGTGAAATACCACGTTGACCACAAAGTTTTCATAACTGTCCACTTTCCTTGTCACCGAGTATTTTTCTTTCTTTCTTCTTAGGTATCACTTGCCTCGGCGCGGGGAGCCGGGGTGGTCGAATGGTAGAGCGTTGGACTTCTAATGCTCGGGTCGTGAGTTCGATCCCGGCTGGGGCCAAATATTTGTGCTGGCTTTTTCATCGTTGCCCCGTCTTTGATATCACCCTATGTGCTGGAAAAGGACGTTAAACCCCCAAACACCCACCCACCCACTTGCCTCGGAACAGGTCTCGGCCGGCTAGCCGATTTCGGGTCAGTGCAGAGGGTAAACGTAGAGAAGCTCGATGGGTACAGAGTTGCAAAAACTGAGAGCAGTCATGTAGGAAATTTACAATACGGACTCCAGAGGTGATTGTGTTCCCGCTGCCAAGATCTGATTTGTCAAATGGGTCGGCTTAATGGTATCAACTAGCGGCTCTATTCGTGGTCTCATAACAATTTCGGATCAGTCGCCTGTGTTTCTCAAGTCCGTTTTCATCCGGTAATGCGTTTTTTTCAAGCTTAGGCGCACATCACTGAGCTTTTCAATTTCAACTGAAAAGGCGCAGTCCTTCAAAAACGTGACTTGCTAAAAAAAAAAAAAAAAAAAACTTTTTGAGAAAATTTCATACCGTGAAGTAATTCTAGACAAGCTTTTTTGAACAACAATGTTCAATGCTGTCTGCCGGTAAATTATGTTTGAGTATCGTTATGGGGTCTCGTGTGTTTGAAAGAGCAGGAAAGTACAAAAACAGTTTCAAAAGATGGTTGGAGAATGGCGCTCATCAAATTTTCATACTTCAGGAAATTGCTCCTTCGCAGGCTTTTCTGGTGTGCATCGCCATTGCCCAAGGTAATTGATTTAGAGACAGACGAATATAAAATCAAACGGGGGATTTCTTCTGTCTGCTCACGGGACCGTGAAGCGGACACGCTTCATTGAGCCTTTTACTTTTGATTTGTCTTACCGATGCGTGAAGGTCCATTACGGAGTTCTTTCCCCTTGCAAAAAAAAAAAAATTCACTCTCCAGTCACGGAGGTAATTTTTTTCGCTGCCTGACGTTACAGATCCGTGCTGATTTAATTTAATTCGACCTGCCCGTGCTCCGCTCTCTCTCTCTCTCTCTCTGAAAAAAAATGGGTGGCGCTGTTCGATGGCGCCCCCCCCCCCCCCACACACACACACACACACCTCCCCTCCCTCACCCCCCCCCCCCCACCGACCCCCTCGAGCAGCGCGAATTTTTCTTACTACGGTTGTGGTGCTGTAATGTAAAAGACGTACCAAAAATTATACTTCAGGCTGCCAGTGGAACATTGAAAGAATCTCAAACACGCGCTTGGGAGACTTCTGACAGCCGGGTGGAGCACGTATGGGCTTTTCCGAGCGCAGAGATACCAGTTTGTACTGAACTGAAGTGAAGATTACCTTCCTGATGAAATGAGCTGAAATGAACTTAACTGAACTGCAGTAAAGATCACCTTACCGATGAACTGAACTGAATATAAGCTTATCGATGAACTGAACTGTACTGAAGCAACCGTACTGATGAACTGAACTGAACGGAACGGAACGGAAGTAAAGATTACTTTATTGATAAACTGAGCTGAACTGAAGTAAAGATTACCTTATTGATAAACGGAACTGAACAGAAGAATATCTTCTTGGTAAACTGAACTGACTTGAACTGAACTGAAGATTAGCTTATTGATGAACTGAACTGAACTGAACCGAACTGAACTGAAGTAAAGATTACCTTATTAATGAACTGGAGTGAACTGAAGTAAAGATTACTTATGAACTGAGCTGACCAGAAGTAAAGATTACCTTATTGATGAACTGAACTGAGCCGAACTGAACTGAAGTAAAGATTACCTTATTAATGAACTGAAGTGAACTGAACTGAAGTAAAGATTACTTTATATATGAACTGAGCTGACCTGAAGTAAAGATTACCTTATTGATGAACTGAACTGAAGTAAACATTACCTTATTGATGCTCTGAACTGAACTGAAGTAAACATTACTTTATATAATTATGAACTGAGCTGACCTGAAGTAAAGATTACCTTATTGATGAACTGAACTGCACTAAACATTACCTTATTGATGCTCTGAACTGAACTGAAGTAAAGATTACTTTATATATGAACTGAGCTGACCTGAAGTAAAGATTACCTTATTGATGAACTGAACTGAAGTAAACATTACCTTATTGATGCTCTGAACTGAACTGAAGTAAACATTACTTTATATAATTATGAACTGAGCTGACCTGAAGTAAAGATTACCTTATTGATGAACTGAACTGCAGTAAACATTACCTTATTGATGCTCTGAACTGAACTGAAGTAAAGATTACTTTATATATGAACTGAGCTGACCTGAAGTAAAGATTACCTTATTGATGAACTGAACTGAAGTAAAGACTGCCTTATCGATGAACTGAACTGAACTAAAGATTAGCTTATTGATTTACTGGACTGAACTGAACTGAAGAATACCTTATTGATATACTAAACTGAACTGAAATGGCCTGACCTGAACTAAAGATTACCTTATTTATTTACTGAACTTAACTGAATATTGCCTTATTAAGTAGATTACAGCGCTATATAAATTATTATTATTATTATTATTTACTTACAGAACTGAACTGAACTGAACTGAACTGAACTGAACTCAAGATTATCTCTACTCTTTACTGAAGCCAACTGAAGCGAAGATTAGCTGATTGATTTAAGATAATATTTGTCTTGAAAACATGCGGCTTCAAATACTGTTTTCTTCATTCCAAGCGTCTAACGTCTAAAGCACCTCTAA
>JACVVK020000086.1:382500-395000 GCA_018292915.2 Batillaria attramentaria
TAATGCCGGAATATTTATGACAGGAAGCGTGGAATGCGGCCCTGTCCCGCAGTCCCAAACTACACGGACCTCCATAGCATCATCTTACCATCATCCTCATCTCCATCATCATGCATAATAAAAATTGCCCCAACTTCCGAGCCCTCCGTGGATTTCACCCATTACCAGGGAGGAACACCACTGGAGCCGGCAAAGAGTTGTGGCAGCAAAAAACAAAAACAAAACAAAACGTAGAACACATGAGCGCGCCTGTGTACACTCTCGCAAAAGAAAGGCTTAAACCCTTCGAGTGTTCCTGCTACACCGCTTATAACCGGTGTCCGGTGTCTTAATAATCCTTTGCATTTTGTTCAGGTTCTTTTTGTTGTGAAACTCGCGCGGTAGAGGCGCTGGACTTTCAGTGTTCGGATTGTGAGTTCGAATCCCGGCTGCGGCAGAATAGTTCTGCTAGCCTTTATCTCGTTGCCCCGTCTTTGATATTACCCGTACGTGGTGGAAAAGGACGTTATACTCCCAAACACCCATCCACCCACCCCGGCTGGGGCCGAATAGCTGTTCTGTAAAAGATGAATGTAAAAGTCGAGGTTAATTTAACCCACGGCTACGGGCCTAACCCAGACTAGGACAAAAGAAACCCAAAAGCAAAATTAAATAAAAATAAAAATAAAGGAAGCAAAGAAAGGAAGAAAAAAATCCTTTCTATAACGGCTCAGGCACCTTCCTGGAATGGGCCCGCTTCCTGGTTTAAAACAATAAACCACAGACAATTTAACCCTAGAGCTAGTTTAGTTCGAGGTTAGACTCTAACCCGGGGCTAAAAGCCCTATAACCCCGACTATTACATATGGGCCCTAATGTTTTCTCGTTGCCCCGTCTTTGATACATTCCAAAACTTAAATTGCTGACCTGACCCTTCGCTACACGTGACAGTAATGCGTTCATGTCCAGTGTGTGAGAGAATGCTCTCGGCCATTATTTGCTCAAGCATCATCGGAGACAGCACATCTTTGACATAACCTATTTGTTGTTTCAGAATAACCTGAAAACCCTTTTTCCTGCACGATAATAAACACACAAGATCCAGAGTTGAAAAACTCCATTTTAACCAGATCGCACGGACACAGACACAATCTGTGCGTGGTCAGCGATTCTTCTCCCGTCCACGAGAAGTGACAGACCGGTTGATCAGAGCTAACAAAAACCTCTCACGCAAAGTCAACAGAAGACTTTTCGCTCGGCAAGAACTTATTTTCTCTGACGCCGTTTCCTACGTTTATGGTGACGGCGGGAAAGGGAGCCATTGCGAAAAATTCAGCCACTCTCCAAGATTGATTTTGTCTTGTATTTTCTTCCCCGCCATACGCCAGCCGTCTCCACGTTTTCTTAGGGAGACGCAGTAAAAACAGATGAAAGACTGGCAGCGGGCGCTGAAGACAGGGGAGAGAAATATTCAGAAGACAGGGGAGAGAAATACTCTGGAGAGCCAAAAAAATGGATTGGAAAAAAGCGGGGACAGCAACAAATTGCTTGTACAATATATCGTCTTGCTCAGGATTGAGTACTGTCGTAGTATATGGCGGTTGAACTATGTCTGCTGCAAGCAAACTCACGTCAATACACCTTCTGAATACGTCAGAGACGGTGTATCTCTGTCGTTTTCAGTTTTCTTACATTTTTTTTTTTTTTTTTTGGTGTGATTTGTTTTAAAAAGTTCCCAAATCCTCTCTCTCTCTCTCTCTCTCTCTCTCACACACACACACACACACACACACACACACACACACACACACACACACACACACACACACACACACACACACAGCATTTCTAAAATGATATACGGGTTGGCACGCTGATGAGTGCAGTCCCGTCAATTCAATGCAAAACATGCTCGAAATACACTTGATCTGACAAAACATTGACCTGTGTCACTCATGTGTATACGGCCGGTGTGGTATAGTTAATGGACCCCCCAAGTAATGGACCCCCCGGTCCAATAACTTTAAAGTTAATGGACCCCCGGGGTCCAACAATTATACTCAGAGGGTATAATTATTGGACCCCCTCTATGGTTGTTGGACCCCCCTTTCACTTAATAGGAATTCAATTACTTATAGCTCAATTCTCTTTTCTGTCACTCGTACACGACACATTATGGTTTAGTAGTAACCTTGGTACAGGTAAACTGAACTAGCTGACACATTGGATTTCTGAAGGAAAGTATGCTATCAAATAAAAAGATAAATAACAAAGTATCTCTGTTTGCCGTGTGTGCGTATTCAGGCGTGTGTGTGTGTGTGGGGGGGGGGGGGGGGGTCCGGTGTCGGTGTTGCCGATGTGTGAACTGAAGCTGAAGTGCGCTAAACATATTAATTTTTTTCTGCAATTAAAACTGATATTGTCAATATTGACGGCGATAGCATATGGACTGATAAGTCGGGATAGGGGGAGGGGGGTGGTCAATATGGGGGTGGTGTGGGTGAGGGTGAGTATTTGGACGATGGGTAGGGATGGGGGGATCTATCTGCTCGGAGGGGTGGGGAGGGGGTATCGTGTGGGTTAAAGGGTTGCGGTCTGTAGTGGATATGTGAATTTTGACGTTGGGCACGTGTGTATGTGTGTGTGTGTGTGTGTGTGTGCGTGTGTGTGTGTGTGTGTGTGTGTGTGTGTGTGTGTGTGTGTGTGTGTGTGTGTGTGTGTGAATATGGATGGAGAGGCGTGGTGTGGTTGCGTCATGTGTACGGAGGGGCAGGGTCATTACCGACGTAGGTGAGAGGAGGGGGGTTGTACATGGAGGAGTAAATAAAAAAAATATATTGATGGTGTAATGTCATTTTAATATTTCAGGCAGCTTATTTGTTAGTGTGAAATCTGTGATTCCGACCTGTTACGTCTTTTGTAAATCGCCATCCCTTGTAAACCACGTTTTGTTTTTTTGTATTTTAACCACGGTTTAAAGTTCTATAATAATTGTTTCTGCTGGCCTCTTAAAGATTTTCTTAGAAAATATTTACCATTGAGATTTTAATCTTTTTTCTTTCAATACCAAGAATCATTTATTTTTGTTCATGTTTATATTTATTCATGTTGATAAATAACCAGTAATAACTGGATTGGAGCCTGAACTACACACGACTCATACCAAAAAAAAAAAAATCCTTCTCTGTGTGTGTGTGTGTGTGTGTGTGTGTGTGTGTGTGTGTGTGTGTGTGTGTGTGTGTGTGTTCAAACATCACAGGGAGATCTATAAACAATCACGACATATGTTAAAACACCTTAAGTAATGAGAAACACCTTTAAGTAACAGGGGGGTCCAACAACTATAGGAAGGGTCCATTAACTTTAAAGTTTTGGACCGGGGGGGTCCAAGTACTATGGGGGTCCAACAACTTTATGACACCGGCCAATACCACAGGCCATCACATATAGTGTGCGTAGTGAACACACTTTATCATCTCACATACGTATACATGTATTTACTAGTATTTACTTGGCCTCATGCCATGAAGTAGCGATTGACAATTTTCCAGGGTTTGTTTGTTTGTTTGTTTGTTTGTTTGTTTGTTTGTGTTGTTGTTTCTGTTTCTTTCTTTCTGTCTGTCTTTCTTTGTTTATTTGTTTGTTTGTTGTTGTTGTTGTTTGGGGGGGGGGTTAAAAATTAGGTGCAGACATCCATTCCTCCGTGATTTTTTCCTCTTTTTGTGTCGTGCGGCGACTTGAGTTTCATTTTTTTCCCTTGAGGCTCAAATATTTGCAGTCTTCATTTAATTTATTTATTTACTACTTTTGTTGTTGTTGTTGTTGTTGTTGTTTTGTAGAAATTACATGCAAACATCCATTTCTCCGTGAATATTTCGTCCTCTTGTGTCATCGTGCTGCCTTCTTAATGCTTATGTATATGTAGTCTTCATTTTATTTACTTATTTACTTTTAAAAAAATATTTATTTGATTTTTATTTGATTTAATTTAATTTTTTTTTTTTTTACTTTATTTATTTTGATTTTTAATTTCTTGTGTTATGTAGGCCAAGGTGCACGCCAGGCGGTCGCAAAAAGAGGCAAGCTGCCAGTGAAGCTGGGACTTTTTGCATAGAGGTCGGACACAAGTCAGTCAAGCAGATTGTGTGAACTGGCTCTCTCGCCTAAGCAGAAAGTAGACGTGCATTACTCCAGTGAGGCCTGACCAGAAAGGAGACATTCAATTTTTAAACTCGTGTCAGGTGGGTGCCTTTGAATGGTCTGTTCATTGTAGTAATTGTTTCAAAATTGAAGCATTTGGGGGGGGGGGGGGCACTATGATGCATGAGGCTAATAGGGAATATGTAGGCATTTTGATACCCTGTGTATTTGTGTCCTTCTACCTGCATAAATTAATAGCCAGGTTACTAACTCGTGTATACACGTGTGTGTGTGTGTGTGTGTGTGTGTGTGTGTGTGTGTGTGTGTGTGTGTGTGTGTGTGTGTGTGTGTGTGTGTGTGAAAGAGAGAGAGGGGGGTAGAGAGAGAGAGCGCGCGAAAGAGAGAGAGAGAGGGGGGTCTTATTGTTCACCATGACCTCATTTTCATGCCATTTTATTTTTATTTTATTATAATTTATCTTGTAATTATTAATATATACGAAGAAAATTGGGCTGAAGGCTTGTCACCAACGCTGTCGCAGTGTCTGGGCTCTACAGTTCTTGAGGTGTCAAGAATCCTGAAACGATGGTTGGGGAAATGTCTACAGATCAGACAAGAGACACGTGGGAGTTTGTTGATGTCTGTATGCCTGTCCCTTCATCGAACGCTCCAGCAGTTCAGTTTTCCGCTGAGGGTTCCTCGCGTCAGACAGACACAAATGCTACATGACAGGGTGATCGACACGAAATCTTGCCGATGAGACATCTAGTCAGTGCAGAGTTTTATTCAGTTCAGTTCAGTTCAGTTTTCCGCTGAGGGTTCCTCGCGTCAGACAGACACAAATGCTACATGACAGGGTGATCGACACGAAATCTTGCCGATGAGACATCTAGTCAGTGCAGAGTTTTATTCTCATCCCTCCGCTCACTTGAGAAGAAGCGTCTGACTGATTTTGAACACATCTCGGAGTTTGGAGTCTTACGTGAAAAAGGAAGGAGTCTAGTTTCGAGTTTAAACAGAAACCGGATTGAAAAGAAAGGAAGAGAGGATAGGTTAGGATTAACACCCCTCTGTGTGTGTGTGTGTGTGTGTGCGTGCGTGCGTGCGTGCGTGCGTGTGTGTGTGTGTGTGTGTGTGTGTGTGTGTGTGTGTGTGTGTGTGTGTGTGTGTGTGTGTCACTCTCTCAGTCTCTGTCTGTCTCTCTCTCTCTCTCTCTCTCTCTCTCTCTCTCTCTCACACACACACACACACACACACACACACACACACAGATCGTTCCAAGGAGTCGGACCCTGGTAAGAAAAGCTACGCTGGCAAAAGGTCTTTGTTTTGACATGAGGGATACGGAGTTTCCGAGTACATGTATCAACGTTTTTGTTGTGTTGTTTTGTTGTTTGTTTGCTGTTTTTGTTGAGTTGCTGGTGTTGTTGTTGTTGTTGGCGTAAGGACACAGACTGAGCGTAAGGTCGTGTGCAGTGTTTATTTAGGGATCCCTGTTTGGCGAGTGTGCTAGTCTGTAATGCTTTTTGTTGTCATGAAAGAGCGTGATTTTCGTGAGTTTTGTTACTTTGTAGCCCAAGGTGCATGCCAGGGGGCCACAAGAAGAGGCAAGCTGCCAGTGAAGGTGGGACTTTTTGCTCTGGGCCCGAATGTAATAGTCGAGGTTAGGGCTTTTAGCCCCGGGTTAGAGTCTAACCTCGAACTAAACTAACTCTCGGGTTAAAATGTTCTGTTGTTTTTTTGTTTTAAATCAAGAAGCGGGTCCATTCCAACAAGGTGCCTAAGCCGTTATGGAAGGATTTTGTTCTTCCTTTCTTCGCTTCCATTCTTATTTAATTTTGCTTTTGGGTTTCTTTTGTCCTAGTCTGGGTTAGGCCCGTAGCCATGGGTTAAATGAACCTCGACTTTCACATGCGGGCCCTGGAGATTGCAACAGCGACGCGAGCGAATTTGGACGAAGCGGCTTTCTGGCCTAAACAGAAAGCAGACTAGCATTACTCCAGTAAGGCCTGAGCGGAAAGGAGACAATTAAATTTTATTTAAACTCCTGTCAGGTGCGTGCCCTTGAATGGTCTCTGCATGATAATTTTTGTTTGCAGATGGAAGTATTTTTATGGGTGACTATGATGCCTGAGGCTAATAGAGAATAGACAGGAATTCTGAGACCTCGTGCTCCTGTGTTCTTTGGCCTGTTGTTGTTGTTGTTGTTGTTGTTGTTGCTTCTTCAGACCATGACGAAGAAAGTATTTGTCTGATTACCCTTTTCCAAAAACTTCAGGTCCCGTATGTAAAACTCGAGGTTAATTTAACCCACGGCTACGGGCCTAACCCAGACTAGGACCAAAACCAAAACAAAATTAAATAAGAAAAGGAAGCGAAGAAAGGAAGAAAAAAATCCTTCCATAACGGCTTAGGCACCATGGTAGAATGGACCCGCTTCCTGAAAACAAATTAACCCTAGAGCTAGTTTAGTTCGAGGTTAGACTTTAACCCGGGGCTAAAATCCCTAACCTCGACTTTTACATGCGGGCCCTGGTCTTATTCCCCGGAGGAAAAAGGTCGCTTCGGTGCAGCTGATACTTATCTTAGTTTCATGGACATCACATGCCTTGACTTAGTTTAACAAGGGAAAACATGTCGTCGCCTAACCCAAAGTCCGAATTTCAATGTAGTCATAAGCGTTTTCCTTGATGGCCGCTCCGCACTGCTCTCATCTCACCGTTACGTGACCCTTGGGTGCAATGACCGACCAGATAATCACATCCTGGTAATTACTGTTTCGTTCCCTTCCCGGTTCGTACTTTTCATATACCCACCACAATGGCTCCCCGTTGTCATTTTGGCGCATGGTGGTCTGCTTTAAAGCGTTCCTCTGTGTGCGTTTAATTTCTGTAGTTACAGCTCTCGTCCTTGGAAGAAAATTTATGCGTACGTAAGTGGGTAATACCATGTGATTATCAAACCATCTTCGTCTCAGTGGTGTCATTAGAGAAACTGTCATTACAGCTGAGACCTATTTGCTATTCGCTAATGTCTCCAGCAACAGGGAGAAAAAGAAAAGATGAGAAACATTAGCCGGCATGTAAAAGTGGGTTAGGACAAGACCGACATATTCTGTGAGACGATGTTTCTTTTTCTTGTTTACGCCCTGTGTGTGTGTGTGTGTGTGTGTGTGTGTGTGTGTGTGTGTGTGTGTGTGTGTGTGAGAGAGAGAGAGAGAGAGAGAGAGCACGCACTCTTTGCTTCTTCCTCTGAGAAAAAAAACTGTTGAAAGTTCCTCGCTGAAACCTCAAGACAGTATGCGAGCGCGCGTTCAGCTTCGCTGCTCCGACACTCTGGAACGCACTACCTGCCGGTCTGAGAGACCTGTTGGACATAGATCGTTTCAAGTCTGACTTAAAAATGCGTCAGTTCCGGCTGACTTTTGACTAAGCCCACTTATCTCCTCCTGATTCAGCTGCTGCTCCGTGTGTGTGTGTGTGTGTGTGTGTGTGTGTGTGTGTGTGTGTGTGTGTGTGTGTGTCTGTGTCTGTGTGTGTGTGGGGGGGGGGGGAGAGGGGGGGGCGGAGTGGAGGGCCTGCGGCGGCATGCAGTCTCTGGCACTGTAACCCAGTTTTCATAAAAAAGGCCAATAAGGTTTACAAACTAGTTGAGAATCTTAAAGAAAACATTTCTATTATTGTGATTTTCAGTGTAAAGGGAAGAGCGACAAAAGAAAGAACAAACAACAGGACGGCTCTCCCGCAATTATAGAGCATTCAGTCAAACATTGGAAACTTTCAAAACTTTGCAGATAATTGTGTGTTTCTGGAGCTGTTTTCTTTCGTTTGTCTGCGGTGTTTTGTTTTGTTTTGTTTTGTTTTGTTTTGTTTTGTTGTGGCTTTTTTCGTTTTGTTTTGTTTTGTATTTCAACTGTTTTTCCTCTTATAATTGTCTGTGAAATGGCCCGCGACCACGGACTGTGTTCGAACAAAGGTGTGCTTTTCATTACGAACCATCGGAAATGAAGTGTAGTAAAATGGTCCATTGTACCCACAGTGACACCACACTCGGTCCACCGGCCCTGTGCAATACAGTCCCCCAAAACGTCCCGAGGGTCTGCACAAAAGAAATGAATTGGTCTACCTTCTGTCACAATTCTCCATTGTCCATGCCAGACAGGATGAAATTCTCTGGTCGGAAAATCACGAATTCCTAGGCTCTCAGGCACGGTAGAAAATCATGTCAGGAAGAATGGTGCTCAATAGTTCCTGAAGTCTGGAACTTCGGACAAGGTAGACTTATAATGATGCGCATACAATACATTTACAAAATGAAAAAATGAGAAGGAAATGGCTTTTGTATAGCGCAAATGTCGCGTCGAATATATCTCTTTTCAAAGAAGGAATGACGTCCATTCTCTTCTTTATTTTGTCAAGAATAATAGATTTTTTTTTAAATTCAACAAAGTTCTTTATTCGGTTGTTTCCTAGGCTGGTTCAACTGCGCACACAGCAACCAGGCTTTTCGTCCTTTTCGAAGACCCTACTGTCTATTGTCTATGCATACACAGTGTAGCGTGACTCGAACTCCCACCCCTGAACCTTCATCTCCAGCGCCTCGCCCGTCAGCTCACATCCAGGTTCGACTGGATCTCTCTCTCTCTCTCTCTCTCTCTCTCTCTCTCTCGGTGTGTGTGTGTGTGTGTGTGTGTGTGTGTGTGTGTGTGTGTGTGTGTGTGTGTAGCATTAGCACCGGCAAGAATGAAAACTGGACCACTGGACCAATGTCTTTTACCGTTGACGAATAAAGTTTCGTTTCATTTCAAAGTTTCATTTCATTTCAAAGTTTCATTTCATTTCATCATTTCAAAGTTTCATTTCATTTCAAGTTTCATTTCATTCCATTTCCTCTCTCTCTCTCTCTCTCTCTCTCTCTCTCTCTCTCTCTCTTGGGAAGCCGGGATAGCCGTATGGCAGAGTATTGAACTTTCAATGCTCGGGTTGTGAGTTCGAACCCCGCTGGCAAATACTTGTGCCGGCCTTATTGTCGTTGCCCCGTCTTTGATATCGCTCATACATGGTGGGAAAAGACGTTAAATTCCAAATACCCACCCCACCCCACCCTCCCCTCTCTCTCTCTCTCTCTCTCTCTCTCTCTCTCTCTCTCTCTCTCCCCTCTCTCTCTCTCAACCACGATAACTGCTGCTTCATCGCGCTGTCTCTCTCTCTCTCTCTCTCCCTCTCTCTCTCTCTAAAGAAAAAACAACCCGATACTGATAAAAAAAGTAGATACCATATGTTTACATATACATAAACACCTACTAGTTCGTGCATACGATAATGTGCGTGTGCGTGTGTGCGTGCGTGCGTATGTGTAACGTTTCATGTTCTACTTTTAAATATGTTCCAACGTTGATTTTGTTTAAAAGGCAAGTTTGAAAATTAGCCAAAAGACCAAAACTTCCACCGTTTTCAAATAAAGTTATTTCAATTTCTGTGTGTGTGTGTGTGTGTCTCTCTCTCTCTCTCTCTCTCTCTCTCTCTCTCTCTCTCTCTCTGTGAAAGACAACTTCTTGAGTTGTATCAAAACCGGCAACGACACCACCAAAGAAACTAGAACAAGACAAGCGGGCACCGGTCCAGTGGGAATTCCAACATCTCCTCTTGGCGCTTTTTGCAAAGCGCCGATTCAGTCGACTGTCGTCTGAAAAAAGATCCTAAGTGCGATAGATTTTGAAGGCGCTTAGGTGCTCTTTTTCAGATGACAGATGCAATGTATCCACAGGCTGTACTAGATCCGCCTTTCGGACGTTGAACCAGCAAATAGTAAGACGGGACTGGCTGCCCCCGACCATGGGGCTTAGACTGAAGAAATCGTCCGCAGATGCACTATTACTATATAATGCTTCGACACAAAAGACTGAATACCGGCTTCGGCAAATCACGGGAAAATCTGATCTGTAAGATTATGCCTAGTGCTTGGTCGACACAAAGGTTCGTTCGATATGGCGACGAGGAGGTTTTACAGAAGAAAAGAAATTAATTGGAGTCTTTGGTAGCGTCGTGAAAACCCGGTCCAAAGAAGCTGTAACGTTAAAGTGCATAGATTTGTACCTAGCCATTACTGTCCGCCGGCTCCCACATTGCAGTCATAGGGTAATTGTGGAAAATCCCTATTGCAAACAAACTTTTGATGGCCGTGATACAGACAAACTTGAGCTGGAAAATTCTGAAAAAAAAGAAAAAAAAATGCCCGTCATTTTGGGTCAAAGGCGACCTCTAGCCAAGGGAGACTACTTACTGCTATTCGTGTCGTCTGCTAGGCCATTAGGGAAAGAGAGAGCTCTTATACAAAATTATTTGTCAATAATTTTCATTTGGCTGCAACGCTCTTTCCCAATTTTACCAAGCCACCTTGTACGCTCGCCTGTACGCTCGAAATACTCTGTCTTGATGATTAGTAAAGCTCTTAATGGGATACAATGTTGTTTACCCATTGCGCGAGCGGTCGAACACTCAAAATTCTTCGACTGAGCGGTTGGTGTTGCAACAACTCTCTCGCTCAGTGTGTTAGCCCGCGTCATTGAGAACGCTTCTGTTGGCTCAGCGCCAACATTTGAGATGCTGTCACTGTGCAGGTGTCTAAGAAGCGTGATGCCAGGCACCACGAAAACAGCTCAGATGCCATCTTTGTGCGTAACACTCGTAAAGATTGTGCCTTTTATGTTTGGCTCCCACAGGCGTGTCCAACAAAGAAGCGTGTGTGTGTGTGTGTGTGTGTGTGTGCGTGCGTGCGTGTGCGAAATTGTCTGCACGCGTGGATTTAATGCACTATATTGGACCCGTCCCAGGCTACTATGACAACACAAACAAGAAAAGCTCTGGTGCACGGGCTTTCAAGAGTGCAGCTCCTTGCCTCTGGAACAACTTGCCAGCTCACCTCAAGTCAGGTTCTGCGTCAGTCATGACCTTCAAGCGGAACCTCAAGACGCATCTTCTCTTTCTCTCTCTCTCTCTCTCTCTCTCTGCATGGAACTCCACTCTAACCCTATTAGGCCTCAAGCAGCTTGTAACCTCTCCTACTAGGGTGACTGAAACGTCTGCTACTCTGATAGACCATATATATATACCTCTAATAAGGCGAAAGTTTCCAGTACGCATGTGCCTGAAATAGCAATTAGCGACCACTATCCAGTGTGCTGTAGCTGGGCCTTGAAGGTTGACAAACAAACCCACAAGCATCAACACACTTCCATCCGCTACAGGTCACTTAAACACTTCAGTAAGGATGCTTTCCTAGCGGAATTGAATGAAACTCCCTTTCATTCCGTTTACCAACACAGTGACCCTGATGACGCTCTAGCTGAGTGGTACAGATTGTTCCTCGGGGTACTTGACAGGCACGCGCCATGGCGTGAAAAGAGTCAAACATCCTCACCCCCCCAAAATGGCTGACAAAGGAAATAACAGATGCCATGGCCATTAGAGACGAGCTCAAACGCAGCAAAGATTTCCCCGCTTTTCGGAAACAACGTAATCGCGTTAAACATCTAGTTTTAGAAGCTAAAAAGATGCAGTTTCATCGCCTCATGGAAAACAAAAAAGACGTTATATCTGTCTGGCGCGCGTTACATTCACTTACAAAGCCTAAACACACTAGCTCATGTAGTTCCATTGCCGCTGACGCATTCAACAACCATTTCCTTTCCACAGCTGACAAATTGTTAAACAATGTTGTCACGGACACCCCCTTGCCGCGTGTGTCTGAAAAGTTACAAATGTTTTGTGATCGGAAGTTAAATCCTGATATACTGTTTCATGTTCCCTTTCTGACTGTATTTGACGTTGGCAAATCCATCAGTCAGATGAAAAACAAAAGGTCCTCCGGTCACGATGGAGTTAATAGTTTTTTCATAAAGCTAGCGCTGCCGTATATAGTCGACTCGCTAACGTATATCTATAATCTTTGTATTCACCGCGGAAGTTTTCCGGCCATATGGAAAGTTGCCAAGGTAGTCCCTCTTCCCAAAACTAAAGACCTCACGGACCCCAACAAGTTTCGACCCATCTCCCTGTTATCCTCTCTGTCTAAACCGATTGAGCGCCACATCCACAAACACTTAAGCCTTTTTCTTGAACAACACAATCTCCTTCACCCCCTACAGTCAGGTTTCCGTGCCCGGCACTCTTGCCACACGGCTCTAGTTCATTTAACTGACAAGTGGCTTACTGCAATTAACAATGCAGAGATGACAGGCGCTGTGTTTCTGGATTTTACCAAGGCTTTTGACTTAGTGAATCACGGCCTCTTATTAATGAAACTTTCTTTGTACCGCGTTAGTGACAAAACTCTGGAATTTTTCGAGTCATATTTAGACAACAGACATCAATATGTCTCTA
>JACVVK020000086.1:400000-412500 GCA_018292915.2 Batillaria attramentaria
ATTTCTTTGAATGGGCAAAACCTAATTCCCTGAAAAGCTTGCACTCACACTGCCACTAACGGCATGTCCTGTTTTTGTGAATTCTGGAGGGAAATAGAGGAAGCAGACGGTGGAGGGAGAAGTGGGGGGGGGGGGGTGCGATGGGGTAAGGGGGATTTGGGAGGGGGAGGTGCATAGCCAGACATATGAAGTAGTGCGTGTGTGTGCGGGGGGGGGGGGGGGGGGACTTCTCTTCCAAGGTTACCGAGCTTCAGAAGTAATTATTTTTAACAGCTGAAGTTGAGAGTGCGCATACATGTAGAGGAGCCGCGATAGCCAAGCGGTAGAGCGCAACGTACGTTGAACTTTCAATGCACGGGTCGTAAGTTTGAATCCTGGCTACGGCTAAATATTTATGACGGCCTTTTTCTAGTTGCCCCGTCTTTGGTCTCAACTATATGTAATGGTAAAGGACGTTAAACCTTCAAACACATTTTCTTTTTTACTACTACTACTACTACTTTATTATCCCTTTCGGGAAATTCGGGCTGCTTCCCCCGGGGGAAGCGCGTCGCCGCGGTGCAGCGCCACCCAATACCTATCCTTTTTTCTTCTTCTTTTTTTTTTACAATTTTTAAACTATGCATGACGATTAAGATGATGCTATATGAAGGTCCGTGTGGTTCGGGACTGCGAAACAGGGACCCACAGGGTTGTCATAAATATCCCGGCGTTAACCAGGCCCGGGAACTACGGCACCTGCGATGCCGGCTGTGTTATCATCCGCATCATGAGACGTGTCATACCAAAGGAAGCACCCCCGAAGTCGCACCCGTGAAGTGAGTGAATCTCGGCTGTGTGGCAACAGCCTCCCCACTGTGTCCATAACACACCCGCTCTGGGTAGGAGCCGACCTATAGGTAGGAAAAAAATCCACTTGCATCGGCTGGGATTCGAACCCGGGTCTCCCGGTCCATGGTCCGAAGTGCTAACCACTACACTACCGGTGTTGACTGGAAACTTGCTGTCTTTCGATGACATTCTGATTAAACTTGTATCCCCCTCCCCCCCCCCCCCCCCTCAAAAAAAAAAATGCAGCCTTGCTTCTCAAATTCGTGGCAACCTCTCTGATTCTGATCATGCGGTTTCCGTCCGCCATGCTGTGGCGTGAATGACAAACTATTAGCAAGCCGAAATTACACCAGGATGCCTATTCATTCAACGTAAAGCCTGTTTTCACGATTTAGACATTTTTGCGTCATTTCCTGGCCAACACGCAATTTACGCTGCGTGAAAAGTACGGATTATGCGGGACGTGCGGGAACCCTGAACCCGCTGACGTGTAAGGGTTTGCGTGTTGGAGGGGGCGGGGGGGAGAGGGGGGGTGTATTTTCTCTCTCTCTCTCTCTCTCTCTCTCTCTCTCTGTGACAGTTTCATGTCCCTGTTCTCATGACAGACTTTAGCGGTTTCACTTTTGGTCCTGCAAGCTCGAGCTAAAATGTTTACGCAAGAAACAAAACTGCTTTCAAAAAAGTGACCCTCCACCACGAAATGAGTCTTCTTGTGCTAATTGTTCATGTTACAAGACGACTCATTATTAACATTATTTATTATACGTGCACTTACCGGTAGCAGCATCGCTTGAGCGATGTCCGACATCGCTCAGTCTAATCTGACGTATCCGCGGCGTGGTCACATAATAAGCCGGGTTGCACGGGGATCATGTGCACAGTGGCGTGGACGGAGCCCGACAGGAAGTGGGGGCAGTTTTTCCGGCACGGTTTTGTCGCTGTTTGGACACTGTGTGAACTCTGCAACTGTGACAGAGTTGACTGTGCTTGCACGGTCGACTCTGTAATATTTTATTTTATCACACTTCGGAAAGCTTTTTGTTGGGAGCTTAGATCTTTATCTTTCTAGTTTGGCTTAGTGGTTAAGGTATCCGACTTCGGATCCTGAGCCGCCCGGTTCAAATCCCTGGTGGGCAGGACTTTGGATGGATTTTTCCTTTCCAGATCGAGTCAAAATCACGTGCAGACTCGTTTACGGTGCCTTCCCGCCCCGTGTACACACGCACGCACAACTATCAAGTGTGCGCGCTAAAAAAAATCCCACGTCCTTCTTTCGAAGAAGAGTAGGCTGTGGCCGAGGTGACGTGAAAAACAGAAAGACTGTCGCACGAATCAGAGTGAATGGCGGGGTGTAGGTTTGCACATAAAGTAGCGCTTAGCGGCCGGAGGCTTTCACTGCTTCGTCCTCCAGCCCTGCGGCACAATTAGAATTTCTACAGAGTTGTATATGTGCGACAAAGAGACGTCTACCATACCATACCACACCAAGACACCAGAAATAGCATTTACTATAAATAAATGATTAGGGAGTTTGTTTTCTTTCTTATTACTTTATTGTCCCTTTCGGGAAATCCGGGCTGCTTCCCCCGGGGAAGCGCGTCGCCGCGGTGCAGCGCCACCCGATACCTTTTTTTTTTCTTTTTTTTTTTTTGAACGTTCCAATTTTGCCGTGGGAGGAAAGCCGGATAAGCATGAGAGAACCCCCCGACGAGCAGCCCGATAGCCAGGGAAAAAACAAAAACAAAACAAAAACGGTATCACATATCACACGCTCGACCTGGGCTCGAACCGACGCTTCGCCGTGGCATCGGTGACAGTCGTTCAGCAGCGCTGCGGCTAAGTCCGACGAGCTACCTATTAGACCACCGCTCACCCTCGTTCGACCATGACCTCAACTCTGTACCATCGGGCTTCACTACGCTTACTCTCTGCACTGACCCGAAATCGGCTAGCCGAGACCTGCGCCGAGACAAGTGATATCTAAGAAGTTGTCTCCCTTCGTGGCACGGGCACAAAGTTGCCGCGAAAAATGCATGCATGCTGCGGTTCTGTGTATGCACGGGGGACAATTCATGCAGGCAATAATCTCTGTAACAGGCTGAAAATGTACTGTGCTGGTGGGTGGGTGTTTGGGGGGTTAACGTCCTTTTCCACAACATACGGGTGATATCAAAGACGGGGCAACGATGAAAAAGCCAGCACAAATATTTGGCCCCAGCCGGGATGCGAACTCACGACCCGAGCATTGAGAGTCCAACGCTCTACCATTCGGCCACCCCGGCTCCCCATACTGTGCCGATGAATGCGACAGAACTCATCGCTTCTGTGCACACTGTGAAATACCACGTTGACCACAATGTTGTTCAGAACTGTCCATTTTCCTTGTCACCAAGTTTTTGTGTTGTTTTTTTTTTTCTTTCTTTCTTTCTTTCTTTCTTTCTTAGGTATCACTTGTCTCGGCGCAGGTCTCGGCTAGCCAATTTCGGGTCAGTGCAGAGGGTAAGCGCAGTGAAACCCGATCGTCGTGCAGAGTTGCCATGACCTAAGCAGTGCCCAGAATACCACATATATGCAAAACCCCTGAAGCCAAGAAAGACAGCTAAAGCGACAAGCCATTGAAAGGAAGGAAATGCACAAACGATTGCAAATATTCGGTCAAGCAACACGATAAGAGATAAGATCCCCCCTAGCGCCAGAAAATCACCGGTGCAGGGTCGTTCCTGCTTTTCACCGACACTTGTATATGCATCGATTCCATCAGCAGTCAAAGCCGTCTCATTGCCCTCCGCTTCTTTTCCCGTTGTCCGAAGATATTCTTCTCAGCTGTACTGCCCTGCACGTGACCTCCCGCCATTTTCTCTATTGACCCCCTGCAATAGAGAACGCATCCAAGGGACGTCACCCCGGAGTCGCGGCGGAAAGTCTCCAGCAGACGAGTTGGATTGCCTCCGCTTACATGTCGGTCGTTAGAATGAGTGACGAGAAGGAAGGAGTTTTCACTGATCCCGATTTATGGACTGCGTGGCGACAACGATCCTACATCAAGATCTTCCACGTTTCGCGTCTCCTCTTCTCGCATATATACGAAGCCGCTCGGAACTAAAAGGAGCCAAGCATGCCGGGCTCGTTTTGGTTTGACCCGGAAGTGAGGTCAGGCCAGGTCACCGAAGTCTCGTAAGTCAAATCTCGCGTGATGGTGATTTGAAAGCCCGTCCTTGTTTACAGATTGTGCGCTGGTCTTTTTGTGAAGACGTCATCGTTTGGAGATTTGTGTCAATCACGGTGTCCGATAGTAACTTGGGGGGCCGCCTGCAATGACCGATGATGCAGGAAAATCAGCGGACATTTTCCATTGACCAGTGAGTTGTTTTTCATGGCTGACCGACGAACGACCTCGACTCTGGGTACGCTCTGTGTACTCAGTCTACTAAGTGTAGTCGTGGAATTTGTATTAATAAGATTTGGGAGGGCGTTGCACTGCAGTGCCTAGAAATCGAGTTGGAATCGTTTGTCTGCAGAAAGCCGGTGTGTGTGTGGGGGGCGGGGGGCGGGTTTACACCACACTGAGTCAAACTTTACGTTCAGACTCGCCCGTGCTCTCTCTCTCTCTCTCTCTCTCTCTCCCCCCCCCTCCCTTCTAATTTTCTCATTAGATTTACTCCTTGCGTGCCAGGTATACTTTTTGTCATGTTAGCCTTTATTTTTTAGTGTTTCTAGATTAGCAGGACAGCTTGTAAGATAGGCAGACCATGCCTACAAGTCTTTATCCTGAAATAAACGTTTCAGTCAGTCAGTCAGTCTCTCTCTCTCTCTCTCTCTCTCTCTCTCTCTCTCTCTCTCTCTCTCTCTCTCTCTCTCTCTCTTTGTGTGTGTGTGTGTGTGTGTGTGTGTGTGTGCTGTCCTTACTTTTTTTTTCCCTTTTTTTTTTTAATTTTTCAGTAGTATTAGCTTATGTAGTGTAGCAACGGCAAGTTTTAAAATTGGTATGAATATGCCTGTAACTTCTACCGTTGTAAAATAAAGGTTCTTGTTCTTGTTCTTGCTCTCTCTCTCTCTCTCTCTCTCTCTCTCTCTCTCTCTCTCTCTCTCTCTCTCTCTCTCTCTGGGGAGCCAGGGTGGCCGAATGGTAGAGCGTTGGACTTTCAATGCTCGGGTCGTGAGTTCGAATCCCGGCTGGGGCCAAACATTTGTGCTGGCCTTTTTCTCGCTGCCCCGTCTTTGATATCAGCCTTATGTGGTGGAAAAGGACGTTAAACTCTCAAACACCCACCCCCACCCTCTCTCTCTCTCTCTCTCTCTCTCTCTCTCTCTCTCTCTCCCTCTCCCTCTTCCGTTGTGACGACCGCTGTCATCATTTTGACCATGACTGTCGTACTGCTGGTTAACCGTTTTCCTTTCCGCGTTTGAAATGGGATTTTTTTAAGTGCACTCTTACTACTACTACTACTACTACTACTACTACTACTACTAATAATAATAATAATAATAATAATAATAATAATAATATGGGTACTTAAGGACGCCCTCCCTCTCGCGGGAGCTCAGGGCGCCTTACAAAGAACACACACTCACTCGCCCAGAAACACACACAACATACCTCCAAACATATATTTAACTAAAAACACATAATGTGCAGCATCATACACAGGCTGCCCCTGGCTTACACACACACACACACACACACACACACACACACACACACACACACACACACACACACACACACACACACACACACATATGACCAGCAAGATGATGATGTGGCAACAGTTATTCTGTTGCCACATCATCATCTTGCTGGTCATGTGTGTGCCACTCTTGATATCAGTCGAACGTGCGTGTGTACACGCAGGCGAGACAGGCGACGCAAACGAGTCTGTACGTAATTTGACCCGATTTAGTATGGATGCATTAACCACTAGACCAAATCCTCTGTCCTAGACCTGATTCTCTCTCTCTCTCTCTCTCTCTCTCTCTCTCTCTCTCTCTCTCTCTCTCTCTCTCTCTAACCACAACCAGTTCCCATTCCTCTGTCTATTCAACGACGGATCACGGATCACGACGGATAGTTAAAAATAGTACGCCAAATAAGTTCAAACAGGCTGCAACAACGAAACGCCTGTGCGAAGATCCGATACCAGTTTGCAAACAAAGTAGCAGTGTTGAAATTGCAGGTTATTTCCGGCTCTGTTCAGTACAAAAAAAAAAAAAAAAAAAAAACAAAAACAGCTTTAGCCTGTTGACGTTCTAATTTGCAACACAATTTACCAGCTGGAAACACAATGCGAAAATAATAACCGCGAGTTGTCTTGTCCATGATCGAATAGAGTTGTTTTTTTTTTCTTTTTTTTTTTTCTTCTGTTCAAAGATTTTCTTTCCCCGCGGGCACATCTTCTGTGGTTAACTTAAACCTGGTCATTACACAGCCTGGCTCCGTGGTTTGCCACGCGATGGAAGAAAAATAAAAAAAAAAAAAGATTGAAATCAACAGACAAAGCAACCAGTAAGAACGATCACAAAAAGCGTGCATCGGGTGCGACTGCTCTCTCTCTCTCTCTCTCTCTCTCTCTCTCTCTCTCTCTCTCTCGTGTGTGTGTGTGTGTGTGTGTGTGTGTGTGTGTGTGTGTGTGTGTGTGTGTGTGTGTGTGTGTGTGTGTGTGTGTGTGTGTGTGTGTGTGCGCGCGCGCGCGCGCTCGCGAGTGGCGATTGCGTTGTTGTCTTGTATTTGTCCTTCATCGCTTGTTTTTATTAGTTTTAGAGCATCTCATTTGTCTTTTTTAGCATTCGTTATCTTCATGTACCTATTCCTATGATGTTAACGTTGTTTTGTGCAACAGCTGGTTTTATCGACTCTTGTCCCACCTGTACACATTATGCTGCTGTATTCGGATATTTTGTTTCCATGCAACTACCGCTTGTGCTTTTCTCTGATATCCTTCATACCCATAAAGAGGCCACAGGAACAAATATCTTGTATCTAGTATCTTGTATCTAAACGTTTAGCTCGGCCCTGAGAGTCGGATTGTTGTTAACATGTTAACATACATCAAGTGTGCACGCTAAAAATCCCACGTTCACCTTTCGAAGAGGAGTAGGCTGTGACCGGTGTCGTGGTAAACAGAAATACTGTCGCACGCACCAGAGTGAATAGCAGGGTTTGCACATAAAGTAGCGCTTAGCAGGCTTTCACTGCTTTGTCCTCCAGCCCTGCGGCGCCGTGAGCATTTCAGCAGAGATGGATATGTGCACCGAGGAGAAGTCTACCATACCATACATGCAGCCAGTCCGGAAAGGACTAAGCCCACAAGCTTACTCCCTCAGGAAAGCTCTAGGACGATAGCAGTACCTCAGTTCCTGCCGCGTGGCTATTGCCACGGGCAAGCGGACATCCTAATTACACTGACTAATTACACGGCACGACAACAAAAAGGCAGCATGGTGCACGCTAAGACCCTGGTCGGTGGTCAGCTGCGCTTCAAATTAACGAGGCGCCCGAGGGAGAATGCGAGCAAGAGAGCAAACGGCCAAAACGAAAACACTTTCTGAACAGTTTCAGCTACCTACAATTCAATTCAATTCAATTCAATTCAATAAATCTTTATTGTCCCAAAAGGGCAATTTGTTTTGCGGCTGTAAAATACATTACCTATAATGAAAGTAAAAATAAAAGTAAAACAAGACAGGGTATTAAACTGGATTAAATTAATTAACGGTAAGTAAAAACAACAGCATTTTTCGTTATATATCACAAATATCACAATATATCGATATTCCGATATCACAAATCCTCACTCAGTCCCTCCCTCCCCCACCCCCCTGCTCCTCTCTTCCAAAGCACAGCCACCACACCCTCATGCACGCACCCAAGCACACATTTAGTACGCACTAAACATCCACAAACTAACCACACACACAATAAACACAAAAAACACATAATTTACGAGCCAAACACTGGAGCTGAAACTGTGCCCTACAAGTCAGAATTAACCAGGATGATTGCATTTGCAACAAATGACTGACGGTATCTCACTGTTTTAACTTTTGGCATTCTAAACCGCCGTCCAGATGGTAGCAGGACAAACTCAGAATGAAGTGGGTGCTGAACATCATTTAAAATTGTTGTAAACTTCCGTCTTGTCTGCCTTTGATACAAATCGGCGAGACAGAGCTGCTGTACCCCTGTGATTTTACTGCAGATATTGACAATTCTTTGTAGTTTGTTCTTTTGTTTCACATTTGCATTACCGAACCAGCAGACCAACGAAAAAGCCAAAACACTCTCAATGAAAGCCCTATAAAACAGTGTCAGAACAGTGTTATCAACTCTAAAATGTCTGAGCTTTCTGAGAAAGTACAGGCGCTGGTGTGCCTTTTTACATACAACATCAGAGTTTTCCTCCCATCCCAGCTTGTTGTCAATAACTGTGCCTAGGTATCTATATTTATTTACAATCTCCACAGCTTTTCCTGAAATGAGAGTGGGCTGAGGCAATGGTGATCTTTTTCTGAAATCAATACACATGTCCTTGGTTTTATCAATGTTGAGTTGGAGGAAAGCATTTTGACACCAGTCCACAAAGTCATCAACAACAGGACCATGTCCAGCATCATTGTCATGAAGAAGACTAACAATAGCAGAGTCATCAGAGAATTTGAGAATGTAACTCCCATCATGTTGGCTACGACAGTCATCAGTATACAGAATGTACAAAAATGGTGAGAGGCAACAACCCTGGGGTGTTCCCGTTGATATGAGAGTACTGTCAGACAAACATCCATTAACTCTGACCCTCTGCGTTCTATTAGTTAAAAAATCTAAAGTCCAGCCGACTAGTGTATGATTTATGCTAAAACGAGAGATCAGCAGGCATATTTGGGTGGTTTTATGTAGTATGTTTCTCTGTGGGTCACCACTAGTTACAAAAACACACCAAAACGCACCCACGTATGAAGGGAACTTAAATTCAAAAGAATACCATTTGCAGCTCTGGTATTATGTTGCAGAGATCGCGAAAAGCCACTGCATGTCGATGGAAATTTCTAGACCATCCCAGAACATGCGAGTGCAGTAACGTCACTAGACTACGTAACCTTGGAAAGATTCCGTACTTGCCAGTAAGTTGAGGAATGTTCTAGATCTGACCTGTTTAGTATATAAGCAGCCCTGCACAGCGTTCTGGGTTCATGAGTTTGTTCTCCACGCATCTTCTGTTAATAAAGTATTGGAGTTCTATCCTGTTGTATCCCGTGTCTTCTCTGCGAGTGCACCGAGAGAGCGACATAGCAGGAGAAAAATACAACATATTACTTCTTCCAAGAGAGAGAGAGAGAGAGAGAATGTGGGTGGGTGGATGTTAGGGAGTTTAACTCCCTTTTCACTACGTGTGGGTGATATCAAAGACGTGGTAACAAGGAAAAGACCAGCACAAATATTTGGCCCCGGCCGGGATTTGAACCCACGACCCGAGCATTGAAAGTCCAGCGCTCGACCATTCGGCTATATCCCGGCTGCCCGAGATAGAGACAGAGAAAGAATCAAGAAAACTTTATTTTTACAACGGTGGAGGTAGTTCACGTAAAGCAGTCAATTTTCCTACCTGCCGTTGCTAATTCTAGCAATGTCTATCTTAAACAGAAAGGCATAGAGTAATAGCCACACACACACACACACACACACACACACACACACACACACACACACACACACACACAGAGTCGCAAGTACAGCAACAGGAACAAAGCAAAAATAGTAATAAATCTATAGGAAATGAAACTACACTCTACTAAGGAACACGTAAAAAGCGTGATTAACATACGAATTCTTTCAATGCATGTAAAAAAAACTGTGGGAAGAATGGTTTAAACATCGTGTGCGTGTGTGTGTGTGTGTGTGTGTGTGTGTGTGTGTGTGTGTGTGTGTGTGTGTGTGTGTGTGTGTGTGTGTGTGTGTGTGTGTGTGTGAGAGAGAGAGAGAGAGAGAGATCATTCGTAAAGGTCGCCCTTACTAATTACACCTTGGACATCAACCAATAACACCCCCATTTAGACAGGCTGAAGGCCAGTTTCCAGACTATACCTGAGGCGATGAACTGGGGTCAAAACTGACCACCACTCTCATGCAGCTCCAAAGCTACATACAGTTTGGCCCATTCCATTCATTCCAAAACAAAAAGCGACTGAAGGACCAGTTGTAACACCTTTGTGACTACAGACATGAAAGCGGCTGAAGGACCAGCTGTAACACCTATGTGACTACAGACATGAAAGCGACTGAAGGACCAGTTGTAACACCTATGTGACTACAGACATGAAAGCGGCTGAGGGACCAGTTGTAACACCTATGTGACTACAGACATGAAAACGGCTGAGGGACCAGCTGTAACACCTATGTGACTACAGACATGAAAACGGCTGAGGGACCAGCTGTAACACCTATGTGACTACAGACATGAAAACGGCTGAGGGACCAGTTGTAACACCTATGTGACTACAGACATGAAAGCGGTTGCACCCATCGTTTTTTCTTTTGTTTGTTTGTTCGTGTTTGTTTTGGTTTTGTTTCGTTTTGTTTTTTAACTGTAGTTGTTACAAGAAGCAATTAAACATACACATGTAATTTATCCAAATAAAACTTAGGCTCTATTGTTTTTGTAGAGACACAAAGGTCTTTCGCTAAAGAGTAAGGACCGATTAAAACACATACATTAGTAAAAATGTCATCTTTTGCGATTAGAGATCTATACAAAAACGTTTGGTTTGAGTTTCGACAAGTTTGAAATCGGTTTCCGGCAGCCGTTAGCAAAAGTAATGACCAAGGGACAAAACTCCTGTTTTCGATCTCTGATCTGATTACATTTGATTTATAGCTGTTTATCAATTTATAAACTTTTTTTTAGTAGACACTAGTATACACCATATCACACATAATTATGAAATTTTGGCGATGATGGCGGCTGGTACAAATTTTCACCGCCTGATCGTACATCAACGCTTGAAGCACTCATCTACCCGCGCGTAAACAACTTTTCAACAGTAAGATGTATTTACTTTTCAGGTTCTTCTTCGTGTCAGTTTTGCTTTGTTGCTCCCTGCTGCAAGAACTTGAATACGCCACGGACAGAAGATTTTCAACCGTGTTTTCCCAGTAGTGTGCTACAGACTCTAGTCTGTACAGTTTGTAGTGTAGGAACTGATGCAACACCAGATACAGAGGAACAGAACAGGGAGGGATTGCATGGGGATGGAGGGGAGTCCGAAAATGCCGGATGAGTTGGGAGACAAAAGGGGGAGCCAAGCCACAAACCGTGTTGTTGCCTTTGATGTGATCATTCTTATAAGTTCTATAGCATTGTGTTAGCCCCCGGTGAAGGCTAATTGCGTGAACGAGCTTCTGTAAAATATCAAACACAAAAAATAGTTTTGTTGATGCCAGCCCCCCTGGCCCCCCCCCCCCCCCCCCGCGCCCTTACTCCCCCCCCCCCCCCCCTGCCCATTACTTATTCCCCCCCCTCCCCCTTGGTTATTTCCTGTCAGATACTGTATCAGAGAGTGTCATTCCAAGGGACGCAACCTTTTGCTTCTCTCCCATGAATACAATTACCTCCCATTCCATCTTTCCGCCTGTTGTCCCAGATCCTGCGACTGAGCGACAGAATCGTCAAGTGGCGAGATCTCTAGAGAAAAGAAGAAAGAAAAAAAAATAGCGCACCGTTTGTTTGCAATTGTATTCGCATTTCTTTTCGCGAGATAACCACATGGAATGCATTTTTTCCCCTTTTTTGTTGCTTTTTGCATTTTGAACTTTTTATCGCGGCTGACGAAGGCGAGACCGTCAAAGCGGTGGCCATTTGCAAATTGTCATTCTGGGAAATCCGCCCTCATCCCGTATGCATTAATTTATGAAAGGGGAAATCGACGATGCTCTGGGTGCATTTTTTTTTTTTCAACCCTGTGTCGTCTGAACTGATCTGGCCTTTGAAGTGAGGTGATGGTTACTTGCAAGAGCTGCACGGACAAACGTACGAGCTGTGACAGAAAAACGTAGACACCCCTCTCCCTCTGTTGTGTGTGTGCAGGGGTATATGGGTGGTAGTGTGTTTGTCTGTGTGTGTGTGTGTGTGTGTGTGTCAGTGTGTGTGTGTGCAGGGGCATATGGGTGGTCGTGTGTGTGTGTGTGTGTGTGTGTCAGTGTGTGTGTGTGTGTGTCAGTGTGTGTGTGTGTGTGTAGGTTGGGGTTATGGGTGGCTGGGTGATGTGTGTGTGTGTGTGTGTGCGCGCGCGCGCGCGTTTTTTTACGTAATGCCTCGTGTCCAAACGGAACGTTCAACACTCATTTTTTGTCATATATTGTGCCTGTGAAATAGCACGAATTCGTATCCGGTAAGACAAGAAATTGCATGTATCATCAGCTTCTATTCTGAATGCCGTCATCTGTATAATGCTGTCGGAAATTCCAACCCAAATTATTATACCTCTCTCCAGTTGAAATTAGCATCATCGGTGTGTCGAGAAAAATAAATTTCAGACCCTTTTTTTTCTTCCCCCCCCACCCCCGTCTTTCTTTCTTTTTCTTTCATTGCAAGGAGTGTTGTAAAATTGTCTCCACTTTTTCAGTTCCTCAGGCAAGTACCTAGAATCGACCAGCCATTTTCTCTCCTGCTGTCAGTCGG
>JACVVK020000086.1:417500-527500 GCA_018292915.2 Batillaria attramentaria
AACTTGATATATATCCATCTATGTAAGGTCTGTTGTCTGTAAATGTCTGTGGCATGTATATGTATAATTATGTCCTAAAAACAGAAAGAAAAAAACAGGGACTTATGTTTGACATGCATGTATTTATGTTTGTTTTAGAGAAAACTCCGCGTGGCACAGTGACCAAAAAAAATGCGACAGTACACACACAGACAAGCATTGTGAATTCTGTTGACAGAGATGTTGTCAACAAGCACCAAACAGTGGCATATCACTCGAGTTTTTCTGGTTTCGCGAAGTCGTTTCGACTAGACTAGAGGAACACTTGTACTCGCAACGATCAGGCAAAACAATTATTGCAAAACCTTGTAGCAAATAGAAGATAATATCACTCTTGTTTCCTCTGATGTCCGTAGTGTATGCACACCGAAAGAAGGTGCTTATAAGGGGGAAAAAATAAAATTAAAAAACAGTTAACAGTACAGAGAGTCGATGTTTCTGCCATGCGCGTTTGAATCGGTAAATACGGCAAAAAAAATAATGAGAGGAAAGCTAGGCACTATTCATGTGATGTCATGTTGATTTCGGTGCTTATTTCAGCCATGCCTGTTGGTTTAAACAGGTTTATTGCAATACAATTCGTACAAGTAAACAATTAGTTAGAGCATAAACAAGCACTGCTTATGATAATGCTCAGGATTGAACAAGTACATATTGACACTATTGCAATAGCAGGCTAAACTTGTCAGTACTTATGATAAAGTAAAACTACATAAAGGGGGTGGGGGGAGGGTGTATGTGTACTCACAACAACGACACCCCCCCAAAACACACACACACACACACACACACACACACACACACACACACACACACACACACACACACACACACACACACACACACACACACACACACACACACAAACAATTGCCTGTTGACAAACTGCGCATGAAAATGGATATCATCAAGAATCAAGAATAATGTATCGAGCTTGAAAGCCTGTAAACCGGTCTGCAGTGAGCTATATACCGTTCATTCTTCTTTTCGGAAAATAAATTGATGTCAGACAACTCAGAGCTCCATGTCAATGCAGACTTAAACAAAGTAAAAACTGCTTTTCAACTGAGGTGATGTTTGCAGATATGATTGTTGCAGATACAAAAAAAAAATTAACACGTCGCGATTATTGTAACAAATAAGATATTTTAAAACGGTTTCTGAAATTAACAGCTATTTTTGTAAGAATGATTTTTGTTCGGGGTGTGTGTGTTTGCGCGCGTGCGTGCGTGCGTGCGTGCGTGCGTGCGTGCGTGCGTGCGTGCGTGTTTTGGAGGTCTATCTCTTCCGCCGGGTACACACATACAAGAACAAGCTTATGAAATCTTAGTGTACTGCATTTTTGCGAAAACCTTGTGACAAAGGGACTACGTGTATCAGCAGCTGCATGTCTGAGACAACATGACGACGGTAACGACATTACTCCTGCTGTGTGGGATATGTGGAAACGTTCTTCCAACCACCACGTGGTCAGCGGAGGACACAAGTCCCAGCCCATCTACAGCAGATACATTCGGTACGACTGTTACTCCGCTGGTTGGTTGGATGGCTGACTGTCATGTTGTTGTTGTTGGTGGTGGTGGTGGTGGTGGTGGTGGTGGTGTTACTGTTCTTGTTGTTGTTGTTGCTGTTTTTGTTGTTGTTGTTGCTGCTGTTCTTGTTGTTGTTGTCGTTGTTGGTGTTGTTGGTGTTGGTGGTGTTTCTCAAATATTTCACTATTTTATCCTTTCCAAACATACAATTAAACAAAATACGTGTTAAACTCTACATCATCTATAACATTTTCTCGGTCACAATATAATTTTATCAAATGACACATTCTTTCAAATTCTTTTAGCTTTGTAAGTTGTAATGTCTTCCTTTTTTTTCTGCCCCCCCCCCCCCCCCCGCCCCTCGCTTGGACTTTAGCTGAACTAATGTTTGGGAGTTTAACGTCCTTTTCCACCGCGTAATGGTGGGTGGGTGGGTGTTTGGGTGTTTAACGTCCTTTTCCATCACATAAGGGTGATATCAAAGACGGGGCAGCGAGCAAAAGGCCAGCACAAATATTCGGCCCCAGCCGGGATTCAAACTCATTGAAAGTCCAACGCTCTACCATTCGGCCACCCCGGCTCCCTCCACCACGTAAGAGCCAAACCGGTGAGTTGTATCCGCTATGTTACAGAATCTGCGGCGGAGTGTGACCTGAGGAACATCACAACGCCAGGCAGCTACACCTACAAGAAGGTGTGTCTTGATGAAGGCTACCTGGAGAGCAGCAGGCGGCTTCTCTTCTCTGTCCAGATCTGTAACGATGCTCACGTGCTGCTTAGTGCTGGGGACAACCACACTGACCCAGATGTGTATGAATTCTTTATGCATGCATTGTATTACAGTTACGTGACAGAGCCGTTAAAACTAGAGGGTGCATGGGTGGGTGTTTGGGAGTTTAACGTCTTTTTTCCACCACGTATGGGTGATATCAAAGACGAGGCAACGAGAAAACGGCCAGCACAAATATTTGGCCTCAGCCGGGATACGAACTCATGGCCCGCGCATTGTTTAAAAAAAAATTCAAGAAAATAAAAATAAAACTCTGACCGGCCCCCTGTAGTGTAGTGGTTAGTACTTCGGACCATGAAGCAGAAGACCCGGGTTCGATTCCCAGCCGAGGCATGCGGGATTTTTCCTACCTAGGTCGGCTCCTACCCAGAGCGGGTGTTGGCCCAATGTGGAGGCCGTTGCCACACAACCGAGACTCACCCACTTCACGGGTGCGACTTTAAGGGTGCTTCCCTTGTTATGACACATCTCATGATGTGGACGATTACACGGCCGGCACCGCAGGTGCACGCAGGCTACCGGTAGATTTTCGGGATAAGGCAAAGTGAAGGGCAAAGTTCTGAGTCAATTTTCTTGTTGCAGGTACGAGGTAGTGATCGGAGGTTGGGGCAATCAGCGATCCGCCATCCGTCCAGCCAAGCAGGGGCCCGAGATTGAACTGACCTACAACACTCCTGTCAGCTGCGACGAGTTTCACACTTTCTACGTCAGTTGGGCCGACGGCATGATTGAGGTGAGTGAAAAAAAAACGTAACACACACCAGTGAGGCAGCTGGAGTTCCCGATGAGGATCGATCGACGAACGGTGCCACGTGCGAGAAGGAAACATTCTTTGCCCCGAGTGGGACTCTGTTTTAGGTCACAAAGCTACTTCACTCGAATCCACACGCGTCACCTATGCTTGCCATGTGCATCGCTGGCAGTTTCCCTCCTGTTGCACCCCCTGGCATGCACCTAGCCCTACAAATACAGAACTCACGAAAATCACGCTTTTTCCTGACAGAAATCAATACAGACTAGCACACTCGCTAGACAGGGTCCTTCAGATAATTATACACTGCACTTCCACAGTCAATTAGTGTTATTAGGCCTGCCAGAATCACCCCACGGTCAATTAATGTTATCACGCTTGCCAGAATCACCCCAAGGTCAGTTAGTGTTATTAAGTCTACCAGAATCACCCAACGGTCAATTTTATGTTATTACACCTGCCAGAATCACCCCACGGTCAGTTTGTGTTATTACGCCTGGCAGAATCACCGCACAGTCAGTTTGCGTTATTACGCCTGCCAGAATCACCCCACAGTCACTATTTTTTTTATTAGTATTATTACGCCTGTCAGAATCACCCAACAGTCAATTTGTGTCATTACGCCTACCAGAATCACCCCCACAGTCAATATGTGTCATTACGCCTACCAGAATCACCCCACAGTCAATAATATTAGTGTTAATACGCCTGCCAGAATCACCCCAGTCAATAATATTAGTGTTATTACGCCTGTCAGAATCACCCAAAAGTCAGTTTGTGTCATTGCGCCTACCAGAATCACCCCACAGTCAATATGTGTCATTACGCTACCAGAATCACCCCACGGTCAATTTGTGTCATTGCGCCTACCAGTACCACCCCACGGTCAATTTGTGTAATTACGCCCGCCAGAATCTTTACCTTTTTTATATTTATTTTTTTAATTACACCAGGCCGGTTCAGTGAGGGACGACGGAAACGGGAGGCAGAGTTTGCTGCCGCCGTTTGTAAGCTACCTGGACTGCACTCAGTTCCAAGTCCACAGCGTGCACGTGTCGGGCTGGAATGAACCAGGGCGGTGGCGATTTGGTGAGTCACGACTTCATCGCATCTTGGATCAAATGGCAATGGTGGTTGGTAGTGGTCATGAACACGACGACAAGATCGGCAATAGGCATGTTTAGTAGGACTTCGTAAGGAGGAGTTCGCTGAGCAGCGTAACCCATTTACATTTGAACTACGCTCAGTTTTGGAGTACCAAGGGAGGCAACTAAGCCAAGCTCAAGGAGTTGCTTCCCTTGATGGGCAGGCAGGGCAGGGGCTTTTCAGTACCTCGGCGTGTCCTTTTTTCCCTTGTCGTTAGTGTTGTTGTTGTTGTTGCTGCTGCCGATGATGCATTAGGGCGAACCTTGTAGCGTGTGATCAAGTCTGCTTAAGTTTAATAGTGTAGCGCCGGAGGCGCGGCCGAAGTGGTTATTCCATCCTCTGACACTACATTTAAGTTTAGAGAATGTCTGAGTAAAGAGTGCGTGTGGAATTAATGTTAGCGCACTGTACAGGCCGCTGAGCGACGCCTGAACACAAACACACACACATCCACACTCTCAGACTCGCTCCCGTGCACACGCAACAAAGAAAGAAAACATGCAGCACTCCCTTTCATACGCACTGCAGGCTGACATGCAAGTCATAACAAAGAGGAGTCTGAAGTTTCTGTTCTTATTATTAAAACAAAATATTAAAAAAATAAACAAAGAGAGGTAGACTCTATTTCCGAACCTCAGTACTAGAATTTGGAAACACGGGGCCTAAAACGAACAATCAGGTTCGTGTGGTGATGGCTTAATAAAACAAAGAGGAAAAAAAAATATAGTCACACAGAATACAACACGAGTACGAACGGACAGACACACAGACAGACTGACAAACCAACAAACTATACACAACTACAAATCTGACTAAATAAAATAACTCCTACAAACACTACACCTTCTCACTTACTCTGAAACACATAAAATTACCAATAAAACCTTTATCAAGCCGTTCTTTCCAAAATACAATACTAACCCAAATTTTCGTAATCCAATCAAGAATCCACACTGGTAATCCACACTAATAACACTGGTTAATAATCCACTGGTACTCCCACTGATGGAACTGAAGCGACTAATAATCAAACTAATGGGGCTGGTGGAGACACCGGTGGAGACACCGGTGGGGACACCGGTGGCCCGAAGAGGCGAGCACTGGCGGCACAGAGGTATCCAAACAAAAACGGTCGGCTGTCTGCTAATACTTATTTTAGTGGAGCTTTTATACATTTTGCCCTCCTCTGCCTGTGCACGTGTGGGGTTACTTGGGGTCAGCCCGCTGTCAATCAAAGAAGCGACCGAAAACAATGCTGACTAAATCATCTAAAATGTGCACGTAGGCAATTTTTCCCTCTTTCTCTCTATTATTACAGACACATAAACTTACAAATAAAATCATACACAAAAACATTCAGAAAAAAATACAACTTCTTTACACCACCTCCTCCCCATTAAAAGTTCGTCCCGAACTTTCGGAAAACAAAATTCCTTAATACACAAAATACACAAAACAATATCAAGTAAAAAAAATATAAAAAACACATTAAAAAATGTCTTTTCTTCGCCTAGCACCAAGTCCCTAAACACTGTTCATTTTATCATTTATGTCACTCAGTCTCAAAACAGATGAGATCAAGGAATGATGAGCATGGTGGTGTGAGATCTTCAGCGACAGGTTGGTAATTTTCTCTCGGTTGTCGACCCTGCGTTGTTGACATGGTACTTGACGGTGCTTGTGCGGTCTCGGTCTTCTCCGTCTGGGTCGCTCGGTTGGTTGACTTGGTGCGGTGGTGGCCATGCTTCTGACAACAGCAACAGCATTTATTTCGGGGACTGTACGTCGGTTCCGGGCGAGGCCTGTAGCTGTGAGGACGGCTTGACCTCTCGGTCGGCTTCTGGTGTTGGTCGGGTTCGCGCCGGTTCTGGTTCAACCTCTTGGTTGTAGGCGTGCGGTCGCGGTGATCTCGGTGATTATGACGTGGCGGTTCATCCCGTCTTCGGGCGTATTGACAACAGCGGCGGCGATGCCCAGCTGTAGAATGCTGCGGCTTCATGGTCTGCAAAAGCATGTGACAACATATTTACAAGCGCCTGTAGACTGAAGGTTACGGGATACAGATGTCAAGGCATGGGCATGCTGGACGAAGAACGAAAATTAGCAGAAGCTGCTGGTGCAGTGCTCAACAAATATTTCGAAATCTGGCAGCGGTCGCGACCAATTCAAGTGTCGTTGTCAGTAGCTCAGGGGGTATAACCGGTTACTCATCCCATCCGAATCGAGCGGGAGGACGTCGGATTCTCGATGATCGGCGTGGGAGATCTGCGGGGAGTGGTAATGCAGTATCAAGACCGGGAGACGTGGCTTCGTCTTCCGATGTTTCCGTGTCGATGTCTCCGTCACCAAAGCATGTCTGATTTGCTTGGTCTCGTGTGTTGTCGGCGATCTTGTCCACTTTGGGTAGCCACGATGCAGGCAGTGATTCCGAGTGGAATCGTTTCAAGTGGTCAGCGTGCAAAACAAGGGGGTTGGAATGTCGGCTGCGCTGAACTCTGTATGTAACTTCGCTCAGCTTGGCTGTGACAAGATACGGTCCTATGTACTTGGGGTTCAACTTGCTCTTGCTCAGGTTGGGTGGGTAGAATCGCAGGACCCAGTCTCCCACGGCAAAGTGTCTTTGAACGGCGCCTTTGTCGTAGTTTCTCTTTTGTCTCTGCGCACTCCGCTCCAAACAATCTCGCACTCTTTCAAAGTTCTCCTGTCGCTGCCTGTCTGATCCATTCAACGTACTCCACGGGACAGGGAGTGGTTGATGTCGGGTCAGCATCGTACATCAGGTCGATCGGGAGAGTGATTTCTCTTCCAAACATCAGCAAGTTGGGACTGCAGCCTGTACTTTCATGTGGTGTACACCTGTAAGCGCAGAAGAGGTACGGCAAATGCGTGTCCCAGTCTTCCTGCTGGTGACTGCCGAATTTCGCCAACATGTCAATCAAAGAGCGGTTCATGCGCTCTACTTGTCCGTCACTCTGCGGTCGGAAGGGACAGGTTCGGGTCTGTTTGATCTCCAGGAGTTCAGTCATGTATCGAAACAGATTGGACTGGAATTCGGCTCCTTGATCAGAGTGAAGAAACGTTGGTTGTACCGAACTGGAGAAATACTTCCGTGACCAGCACGTCGGCAACGGTTGAGGCGCGATGGTCAGGTAGTGCATAACCGTTGGTCCACTTGGTGTAGTAGTCACAGACGACAAGCACACAGGTGTTTCCGTTGTCGGTAGCCACAGGAAAAGTAAGGATGTCGATCGCAATGCGTTCGAACGGTGCGCTAGCGATTTCTTGTTGTAAGGGAGATCGTGATGATCCGCTGCTCATCTTGCGAAACTGACAAGTTTCACAATACTTGCACCATCGTTCGATGTCTGTTCTCTGGCCAGGCCACCAGAATCGTCGGCGTAGACGGGCCAGCGTCTTCTTGATGCCAAGATGTCCACCCGTACGATGATGATGAAGAAAGGTGAACAGATCTCGACGCAGCTGGACGGGAGTCAGAACCTGATGTGTAGCAACAGGTTTGCAAGAGAGGTCCAACTGACGATACAATACTCCTTCGTGTAGTACTATCTCACTGTACAATGCCCAGTACAGTTTCAATGCGGAGCTGATTCCTTTCACGTGTTCCCAGTCAGGCCGCTCGCCGGACTCTTTCCATGACAGAAGTTGTTTCAAATCAGGATCTTTCTCTTGTTGTTGGCGCAGATCTTGTGTAGTCCACTTGTCAATCCACTGTGTCAGTTCTGGATCAGATTCTCGTGCGATTGCTTCAGATGCACTTGCAGCTACGGCAGCGGTTTCTTGTTTCTCTTTTCTGCTGCAATGCGGACATTCTGATGCGCAAGGTCGGCGTGTATCATTTCCATCAGCGTGGAATGTACACGTCCTCTCCGATGTTCGATCTCAAAGTTGTAGGCGGAGAGGGTCTGTAGCCATCGGGCTATCTGTCCGTCAGGGTTCTTGAAGTTGGTCAGCCAGCGAAGTGCTCCGTGGTCTGTGCGAATCTTGAATGACGAAACACCAAGCAGGTAATGACTGCAGTGTTTCACAGCTTCCACGACTGCTAGTAACTCTTTACGAGTCGCACAGTATCGTGTCTCACTTTTGCTGAGGGCTCTGCTGAAGTATAGGACGACTTTCTCCACTCCATCTTGTTCTTGCGACAACACAGCGCCAATCCCGTGAGCACTGGCATCTGTGTCAAGAATGAAGGTTCCTTGCGGACGTGGACAGCTCAGAATGGGGGCCGTAGTCAGCGCTTCTTTCAGTTGTTCATGGCCTCCTCGCATTCGTCTGTCCAGGTGATCGTCTTCGATGGCTTGAGAAGCTCGTGCAGCGGATGTGCGATGGCAGCGAAGTTCTTGATGTGTTTCCTGTAGTAACTGCACAAACCGAGAAACGCTCTCAGCTGGGTCTGATCTGTCGGAGTTGGCCACTCCTGTACAACTTTTATTTTGTCAGGGCAGGTTTGAATTCCAGCGGCAGAAATGACATGACCCAGATAGGTGGTCTCTCTTCTCAGAAGATGACACTTTTGAGGTGCGAGTTTCAGGCCTGCTCCTTGGAGACGATCAAAGACTTCTTGAAGTCTCTGCATGTGAGTTTCGAAGTCTGGTGCAAAGATGATGATGTCATCCAAGTACACTAAGCATGTTTTCAGTGCAATCCGGACAAAACCATCTCCATCAGGTGAGAGAAGGTAGATGGAGCATTGCACAACCCGAAAGGCATGACGGTGAACTGGTAGAGACCTGCTGTAGTGGTAAATGCTGTTTTTCTCTGCATCATCAGATGTAATGCCACTTGCCAATAGCCTGATGCCAGATCCAATGTGGAAAACCATGAGGAGCCACCAAGCGCGTCTAAAGAGTCGTCAATTCGTGGTAAAGGCCACGAATTTTTCCGGGTGACTTGGTTCAGTTTCCGGTAGTCAACGCAGAAGCGGAGCGATCCATCTTTCTTTGTAATGAGGACAACTGGAGACGACCAGGGGCTAGACGATTCGGTGATCACGCCACTGCTGAGCATTCTTTCCACCTCTTTTTTCCGCTTCTTCGCGCTTTGCAAGAGGGAAGCGCCGTGGGTTTTGCTTGATGGGTGCAGCACTGCCCGTCTCAATCCGGTGTTGTACCAGATTGGTCCGTCCTAGATCGCTCTTGTCTTTTGCAAACAGTTGTTCGTTGCGCACAAGAAATTCTTTCAAACTTGCTTGTTGTTTCTCGCTCAGTGCGGGATCCGCTGTTTTATACACCACTTCCAGGTGTGCAGGCAACGGTGTATCACTGTGCTCTGATTCGGGTTCTGTTGTCTCTTGTATCGGTGTCTCGGGCATGATTGCGGCGATGTTTTGCACTGGTTCACCTCGTCCAATGACGGTATGTTGAAACAAAGTCACGGCCACCCCAGAAAAGTTGGCTATTCTGACAGGTATTTTTTCTGCTGGCTCCACTACAGCTCTCGCCACAAGCAGATTGTACCGCTCAGCCAGTTTGCTGTCAGCTTCTATCAACAATGGTTGTCCGCGCCCGTCACAAGGGGGGGCACTGAGGTCACCTGTGATGATCACCTCGTGACCTGCTGGGATGGTAACTGTTTCGGCAGCTGTGATGCGACATGACAACAGTCGTTTGATGGCTGGCTCTTGATCTTTTCCTTGTTGACAGATGGTCAACGTCCGGTTCCCTGTGTCGATCTTGCAGCTGTGTTTACTCAGGAAATCAAAACCCAGTATCAGCTGGTATTCCATTTCTGCGAGGAGAAAGGGATGAAATTTTGTAGTTGTAGCGTTGATCTCTACTTCAATCTCTGCCTGTCCTTTAGGTGAAATTTGTTCGCCGTTTGGAAGCTTGAGCATGATACTTGTTTCTTGCAATAGCGGCCGAATATCTTCAGGAATACTGAAGTACAGCTCCGGATGAATAATTGACGTAGCTGATCCAGTATCAACCAAACCTTGTACAGTCTTGCCGCCAACTTTCAATGACATGAAAGGTCCAAATTCTTGGGTAATGTCTTGAGAGTGAGTGGGTCTAAGTTGTGAATTTCCAGTCGAAACTTGACCCCGCAGTGTCGACTACTGTCCGTTTCCCGACTTGTTGTCTCCACTGGGCTTATCTTGGTTGGGACTCGCTTTCTGCAGCCCGCGTTTCATGTCAGTGCTTTTCTGACGACAGTTCTTGGCCCAGTGTCCAAAATTCAAGCAGTATCGGCACTGATTGATTCTTAGCGCTGTCTTGTTCTGTGACGTCGCACCGGCGTTTTGTTTCTTTGCCTTGTCATCGTTCGCTTCCACAGCTCTCAAGTTGTGGGTTTGATACGCTTTCCGAGTCTTTCTTGCTGAGACGAACGACTCGTACTCCATGGCCAGTGTGACAGCTTGTTCTATCGTCTCCGGTTTTCCTTGGTATACGTTCCATTCCATTTCTGCGTCGTTAAGTGAGTCGATGAAGGCGTTCAGGGTGAGCTGCTCGCAAACTTCTTGTTTCGCGGCAGGGAAAGCTTTCCGTGTCATTTTCTTGATATCATGAGCGAGATCCGTGAGAGACTCTCCTCGTTTCCTTGTCCTCACTCGAAGGCCGGCTCGATGCATTTCCGTTTGATGTCGTGGTTCGAAGCGAGCCTCGAGAGCAGCGACAAGAGCATCATAGTTGTATCGGTGGCAGGGTTCGAGTGTGGCCAGCACTCCCACTGCCTGATTCTTGAGACTGGTAGCGAGTTCAATCGCTTTCTGTCGATCACTCCAGCCGTGTGCGTCAGCAAACATCTCGAACTGGACGTGATATTCTTTCCAACTGGTTTTTCCATCGTATGAGTCTAATTTCCTCTTGGGTCGGACGTCCGAAGATGTAGAGTCGCCGTAATGTCCGTACGATGTGAAACCCTCTGTTTCACGTATCTTCGCTCCCGACGTTGACGACGGGTCGGTAGGGCCTGGTTCAGCCCCAAACGTGACGCTAGGACTCTGATCATCTTGTGACCAGTGCGTGCGGCCTCTCCCTGGCCACAATTCCTCCGCCGGCCGGCAATAACTTGTGGTGTACTCACCTTCTCCTGGCGTCAACCGGACATCATTCTTCCCTCCTGGGGCGTAGGCGTCTCTTCCTTTCACTGCTGACTGTGTAGTTCTACGGATGGGAGTTTCCGTCTTTCCGGCACGCCACTTACTCTCCTTACTCTCTGTCGTTGTAATCGGATCAGCTTGTTTCACTGCAGTTGAGTGCAGATCTTCGCCAAGATGATGTGGCTGAAAAACTGGACTTGCGCCCAACCAACTCGTAGTCTCACCGTGTGGACGGTTGGCTCCGTATGGCGTGAAGAGCGTCTTGGGTCAGCTCCTGTTGTATCGACATCTTCTCCATCAGTTGTTCCTGTTGACTTGTCATTCTCTCTCTTTCTGCCATGCAGTCTTTCACAAATTGGTGCTGTGAGCTGATCAATTCTGCCATCATCGTCTGCAGCGTCTCGACGACAACTCCACTGTCTGCTGTTTCTTGTCTTTGAGGGTGCTGCTCTTCCCTCAGTTGATGTGGGTTAACGTCTCTGCCACGGGGGAGAGACTGCGAAGGATGATTCTCCGTACTGGACTCTGCTGCTATTGTTGGCAAATCCGCAAAAGGGTCGGGAGGTTCGGCTCGAGTCGCATCCAGGACTCTGAAGCGAACTTCTTGGTCGGAGAATGACAGCAAATCTTCGTCTTCCATGATGACTCTCAGCAAGCAACGGTCGTGTTGCTTGTTCGTGCAGCGGTGAGGACGCGCTGACTTCTCTTCTCAGCCAGCTATTCAGTGAGACAGCCGTTTTTGAAGCTGATTAAAACAATCGGCACCAAACGTGCCCTGCCAGCCAAGTGTTGACCTCCCCGGGCCACCAGTGTAACAAAACACTCAGTGACAAACAACACAATACAAACTCAACACATACCCCAACGAACTTACTCTACTACTAACTACCTCTATACAAAAACTAAACTGACAAACAAATATGCCATCACCACAACGAAAAACGCGAAAAAATGCGCTTTTCCTATCCTGTCGGCGACGCCAATAAATGTAGCGCCGGAGGCGCGGCCGAAGTGGTTATTCCATCCTCTGACACTACATTTAAGTTTAGAGAATGTCTGAGTAAAGAGTGCGTGTGGAATTAATGTTAGCGCACTGTACAGGCCGCTGAGCGACGCCTGAACACAAACACACACACATCCACACTCTCAGACTCGCTCCCGTGCACACGCAACAAAGAAAGAAAACATGCAGCACTCCCTTTCATACGCACTGCAGGCTGACATGCAAGTCATAACAAAGAGGAGTCTGAAGTTTCTGTTCTTATTATTAAACAAAATATTAAAAAAATAAACAAAGAGAGGTAGACTCTATTTCCGAACCTCAGTACTAGAATTTGGAAACACGGGGCCTAAAACGAACAATCAGGTTCGTGTGGTGATGGCTTAATAAAACAAAGAGGAAAAAAAAAAATATAGTCACACAGAATACAACACGAGTACGAACGGACAGACACACAGACAGACTGACAAACCAACAAACTATACACAACTACAAATCTGACTAAATAAAAATAACTCCTACAAACACTACACCTTCTCACTTACTCTGAAACACATAAAATTACCAATAAAACCTTTATCAAGCCGTTCTTTCCAAAATACAATACTAACCCAAATTTTCGTAATCCAATCAAGAATCCACACTGGTAATCCACACTAATAACACTGGTTAATAATCCACTGGTACTCCCACTGATGGAACTGAAGCGACTAATAATCAAACTAATGGGGCTGGTGGAGACACCGGTGGGGACACCGGTGGCCCGAAGAGGCGAGCACTGGCGGCACAGAGGTATCCAAACAAAAGCGGTCGGCTGTCTGCTAATACTTATTTTAGTGGAGCTTTTATACATTTTGCCCTCCTCTGCCTGTGCACGTGTGGGGTTACTTGGGGTCAGCCCGCTGTCAATCAAAGAAGCGACCGAAAACAATGCTGACTAAATCATCTAAAATGTGCACGTAGGCAATTTTTCCCTCTTTCTCTCTATTATTACAGACACATAAACTTACAAATAAAATCATACACAAAAACATTCAGAAAAAAATACAACTTCTTTACAATAGTACCGTGTTGCACCAACAGTAGCAGGTCTGCCGTCTCTTGCAGGAGAGCTAAACTTGGAAGAAACGGAACTGCCTACGGACTCAAACAAAACCGTGTGCATAGCTGACAGAAACTGCACAGATGCCGAGGATGAAGTCAACGTCCAGTGCTGGCTGAAGGGAACCCGGGGGGAGGTGAAGTGGACTGACCCTGGCAGTAACTGTACTCGAGACATGTACTGGCACATTGAAGGTAAAGACTTCCTACAAGTTTTGTTTGGGGGTTTTTGTGTTGTTGTTTTTTTTACTACTTTATTATCTCTTTCGGGGAAATTCGAGCTGCTTCCCCTGGGAGAAGCGCGTCGCCGCGGTGCAGCGCCACAATATACCTATCTTTTTTTTTTAACAATTGTTTTGTGTGTGTGTGTGTGTGTGTGTGTGTGTGTGTGTGTGTGTGTGTGTGTGTGTGTGTGTGTGTGTGAAATATACAAATGCACGAGGCCTCGAATGCCTGTAATTCCCTATTAGCCTCAGGCATCATACTCACCCCTTAAAAAAAAGGCTTCAATCTAGAAACAAAAATTACTAAGCACAGATCATTCAAGGGCACGTACCTGACAGGAGTTTTTTTTTTTTTTAATCGGAATGTCTCCTTCTGCTCAGACATCACTGGAGTAATGCTAGTCTACTTTCCTGCTCAGGACAGATATTCACTTCACCCAAATCCACTCGCGTCACCTCGCACCACCTTCGCCTCTCTTGAGTGCAAAAAGTCCCAGCTTCACTGGCAGCTTGCCGCCTCCTGCAATCCCCCTGGCATGCACCTTGTCCTACCAAACACAGAAACAATCACTACAAAGTAGCACACTCGCAAAGCAAGTTCCTTCAAAGAAACTCTGCACTTGACCCCACCGCCGGTTTGTGTCCTTATAAGGCCGCTGCTACACGTTGCCAGGATCGGCACTTGCAGGGCTGGAAACGCTGGAAACCCTAATTAAATCGCTGGCGGCCAGCTGGCATATCCCCCTTTCCGGTGCCGCGCGGCAATAGAAAGCCGTCCTATTTTTCCGCAGGCAGCCGTACAGCCAACTGACCAATCACTGCCCAAACCTTGCAACTCCGCAGGCTGCGTGTGCGGGAAAAAAAAAAGCCCTGCCCGCCAGCAACCAGCCGAGCACGGCAACAAGCTGACTGGCAGTCGTGTAGCCGTACGCTTTATGCCTGCAGTGCCGGACGGTCATGGCATCATTCTGGAGCCTGACTTCAGGACCATGCTGGAGGTGGACACGCAGGAGGTGTGCAAGTCCAGCACGGACAGGTTCACGCGGGTCTATTTTGACGATGTGCAGCCCGTCATTATGAGGTCCACCTTCACCACCCTGCGAGCTATCGTGGCTCCTAATTTCCAGCAAGACAGATCCAGTTTGAGTTTCAGGTACTCTATTAATAATTATGTGCGGCTGAATTTTTTTTTTTTTTCTGAACAATTTTTCGTCTTAAGCTGGTATAGGTTTTCCAACAGGATTTAAAAAGAAAAAAAAAGGTTTTAAATTTCTATAGTTTATAATTCACTTCATTAGGGTGGGTGGGTGTTCGGGAGTTTAACGTCCTTTTCCATCGTGCATGGGTGATATCAAAGACGGGGCAACGAGGAATAGGCCAGCACAAATATTTTGCCCCAGCCGGGATTTGAACTCACGGCCCGAGCACTGAAAGGCCAACGCTCTACCATTCGGCTATCCCGGCTCCCTCACTCACTTCAGTAGTCGTAGCAGTAGTAGTAGTAGTAGTAGTTGGCTGTACATGGCTAATTTCTTAGAATTCAAGGCAATCAAGTACACAATTCTTTCATCAGGTACGGGGAGCCGGGGTGGCCGAATGGTAGAGGGTTGGACTTCTAACACTCGGGTCGTGAGTTCGTATCCCGGCTGAGACCAAATATTTGTGCCGGCTTTTTCATCGTTGCCCCGTCTTTGATATCACCCGTATGTGGTGGAAAAGGACGTGACCCCCCCCCCCCCTTCCTTTCATCAGGTACACAGCTCACCCTCTCTCAGAAATGCCAGTGGAAGAAGACACAAGCCCACCAACAGTGAACGTGGCAGTTCACAGTCTGACCATGTACAACTGCTCTCGCCCGTACACCGTCCCAGACAGCCTCAAGTGCGACATGATCCAGCAGTGTCTGGGTGGCGAAGACGAACCGGCAGACTGCCACTACCGTTCTCCGGGCTGTGGCCAAGACTGGATCCCTTATCAGGACCAGTGCCTGAAAATCGTCATCGACGACGCTCTGCCTGATTCGCCGGGCGTGTATTGCGCGCGAGAATACGAGGCTCAACAAGCGGCGTTGATCAGTAATGAGGAGCGGAACCTTGTCGCTTACCTAGCGTCGAGAGCATGGTCGGGCACCCCTCCCGACGGGCTGAAAATTTCTATAGGGTTTAAGAAGGTCCGACCGCAGTCCCCGAAACTGGCTCACCTGTACAGGTACAAATGGCAGTGGGGCGAAGGGGGCAGCCCTATTGCTTACGAAGAAAACCAGTTTCAAAGCGTGAACAAGCTCGAGGAGTGCGCGGTTCTGGCGGTGACGGAGGACCATACTGTCCTCACTCCCTACGGTTGTAGTCCTGTTGTTCTGGCGTTTCACGTGCAGATACACGTCTGCGAGAAAGCGAATATCATCTTTAAACGACCCGACCCAGAGGGGTTGCATCTGCCTCCGGCCACACACACGCTGACTGGACTTCAGACGAAAGCCTGTCGTGACGGTTCTTTCGTCCAAAAATTCCATCCATGCCCACAACACATTGGTCTCTCGAGCAGTGACTGGTCCTGGATCGGTCTTCCGCTGTTCCCTTGCGAAACGGGCCCGGGAGTCCACTACTCTTTGGTCTGTGACGGAAATGACGACTGCACGGACGGAAGTGACGAAACAAACTGCAACGAGGCTCATCTCTCCTCCATCACGAACACGTCGTTTGTGTGCAACAACTCTCAGATTGTCCCGGCGTCTTCGCGATGCAACGGTGTTCCAGACTGTTTCGACGGCTCTGATGAGATGTGTTCGTCGTGTCCCGAATCGTTGATTCTTTGTCGTGAGTTTGGTTGCGTTCCTCGCAACTATTCTTATTCCCTAAACTGTCCCCACTCCGGGTCCTACACTGAGGAACGTTCACCAGAAGACAGATTCACGTCCTCCGGGGAACTCGAACTGGATGGGTACGGTATGGCCTATTTCAGTCCCACGACAGAAGCAGAAAGCTGCTCAGAGTCACACTTTCGATGTCCTGATGGATACTGCATTCCAACCTACATGCTGATCAATGGTGAAAAGGACTGCCACGGAGGCGAGGACGAGAACATCCTGAAGGACAACTTCACGTGCCCTGGGTACTATCGCTGCTATGGTTCCGGGAACTGCGTGCACAGCAAACATGTCTGCGATGGCATCCCTCACTGTCCCAACAAGGACGATGAGCGGTACTGCGAGTTAACATGCCCAAGCACGTGCGTGTGCGAAGGCTACGCTTATCGGTGTCAAGAGATGTTCGAACCCAAGGAGAGCCCCGAGGTGCGGTATCTCGACCTCAGTGGAAACAGAGTCGATTCACTCACAAACATCCACCTCATCCCGTTCCTAAAATTCCTGAATCTGTCCCGATGTGGTTTGTCCAAAGTTTCAGTCGTAGACATGCCTCTGCTCAGTGTTCTTGACCTGAGTTTTAACGGAATCCAGGGTCTGAGCTTTGTGATGCTGGAGAAGCTTCCTAGACTGTCGCATTTAAATTTGTCTGGCAACCAGCTTGGTTGGGAAATCGGCGATGCCTTTACTCAATTCACACAAGTAGCTGCGCTTGAAAAACTAAATACTTTGAGGCTTGTGGGCACGGGTGTTGGTTTAATCGATTCCTACGTCTTCAGATACTTGACGGAACTGACTGAACTGGATTTGCAGGACAACCCTCTTCGAACGGTCAACAAAGACGCTTTTGGGGGATTGACTGAGCTTCAGGTGGTACGGGCTGACGACTCTAGACTGTGCTGCAGCCATTTCTACGTGGATCAGAGCATCAGCTTAGAAGAGTGCGACGCTCCGAGGGACGAACTGTCCTCCTGTAGTGATCTACTCCGCACAGACTTCTTCAGGGCGTTCCTCTGGGGCCTGTCCATTCTGGCAATCGTGGGCAACGCAGGGGTGCTGATTTACCGAGTGGTGCTGGAGAAGACAGGCACGTCCCAAGCCTACAGCGTGCTTGTAATCCAGCTCAGCCTGTCGGACTTCCTCATGGGTGTTTACCTGGCCATCATCGGCGTAGCAGACGCGCAGTTCCGCGGCGACTACGTTGCCAAAGGACCCGAATGGCAGGACAGTGCTTTGTGCAAAGCAGCAGGTTTTCTAGCGCTTGTCTCCAGTGAAGTGTCGGCGTTCGTCATCTGCCTCATCACGCTGGATCGTCTTCTGGTAATTCGGTTTCCTCTGATTTCCAATCTCCGTCTCAATAGGTGGTCGTCTCTCATTGTCTCGTCTTTCGTCTGGGCGTTTGGCTGTACGCTGGCAGCCATTCCTCTGACGCAAACCTCCTGGAATTTCTACGGCCAGAACGGTATCTGCCTACCCTTGCCCATCACGCGACGTCAGTTTGACGGTCAGATGTACGCCTTCGGGGTTTTCATCATCCTCAACTTTGCCCTTTTCCTCTTCATCGGCGCCGGCCAGGCCCTTATCTTTCAGGCGATTCGCAGCTCGAGGCAGGCGACGGAGAAGGACAACCGCAAACAGGAGATCGCCATAGCCCGTCGACTCTTTCTGATCGTTATGTCCGACTTCTGCTGCTGGTTCCCTATCGGCCTGATGGGGCTGCTGGCCTCACGGGGGACAGCCATCCCTGGTGAGGTCAACGTGTGGGCCGCCATCTTCGTCCTTCCCCTGAACTCCGCTCTCAACCCGTTCCTGTACACGCTGAACACTTTGCTCGAGCGGCGCGCGAGGGAGATGGTGAAGAAGAGGATTGAACGACTTCTGCGTCAGCTGCACGGAGAATTACGTAAGTGGCCACGTGACAAGATAGAGCAGCACATCCGCTACTGCCTGAGAGCCAACCTGGTGAAGAGAGAGACGGTTCTGCAGTGGCTGACGGGCGAAAACGATGGCGGGGACAAACCGGACGGAGTACAGGGCGAAGATCCATCTTGTTTGTCCACATCAGGTATCGATCTGGACTTAAGGTCATCCCAGTGCATTTGATCTTCTCACCATGCTTAATCCTTCGTAGTAGTAAGGCACTCCTTCGCTTAAAAATTAAGTCCACAAAGTCACGTGATACGCTCAGCGCATGCGCACTGTGTAAGAACTACTCACCCATTACACTGAGAGCCTGGCGGTAAATCTCCCTGCTGCAGCAACCATCTCCGTAAGTCACAGCGGCGAGGCAGGGCCAGTGAGGTACACACACACCACTAAGCAAAATTGCCTGCTAGGCCAGTCTCGGCTTGAGCGGGCAACGCCGGGCATCATCTGGCATAACTCACGCCTAGTGCACTCCCCCCACGCCCTTTCACGACAAGGTTCGGTTACTTAGCGCTGGAACGGTCACTGTCGAAATAAATTTGGGGAATCAGTGTAGATTACCGGCCTCGGGCGCACGGTCGTACTTGAGTGTATGCATATAATATACTGGTACATGGCTACGTTGTAAATCTTTTGTAAAACTTGATGTCATTAAATTTGGTATAAAGTTTGTTCCTGTGAGATGTTCTTTTTGTTGTTTGAGGATGATGTAAAAAAAAATAATAATAAAATAAAATAAAACCGGGCCAACCATGTCTTGTCGGAGTGCGAGTTCAAGGTTCAAGGCAGGGTAAGATTGGGTCAGGGCATGAACGTGTCCACTCCCACAGAAAGTAATTAGAGCTTTGTATAATAATAATGATAATAATAATAATGAGTATTGTATAGGCGCTTTACCCACTTTCATGAATCGGCCCAAAGCGCCGCGAACTGAACCCAACACGCACGCTCACGTGAATCACACACATTCTCTCACACACTGGACATAAACACATTACAATCACGTGGCGCGAAGGGACAGCTCAGCTATTTAAGTTTCGGAATTTAGAATAGCATTTATTTTTCAAATTTTATGGACTGAACATTTCCAAAGCAGAGGGAGTATCCGGAGGATCGAACCCCCGAATGATCGGTGCCGAGGTATACACATTTTCCTGCCTGAAACATGCCGAATAAACGAAAGAGGGGAACAGAAAACTTCAGATTCAAAATGGCTCATCCACTGCATGTACACACAGTTATCGCTGTCAGTTATCCAGTCACCACAGTTTATACAACGATTTCAGAATCTGACGCAAGAGATTTGGGGGGCTGTACGTCATTGTGACGAACGGTTGTCAAGACGTGAAACCCGACAGTAAAACAACACACCTCGGTCGGTCGCTGGAATTGGAAACAACAGAGAATTATGTACCTTTTTAGTGCCCTCGTAAAGCACGTGCCGTCTCCGACTGTGACAATCTTGTAAACAATGGGTCCGGCTGAACCAAGATTTTCGTCCTTGGGTCTGACCCTTTGATTTTACAAAATGAACCTCTGAATTTGGCAGAGAGGGTAGAGTGACCCTCAGTTTTGAAAGCTGTAACGAACACTGGGCGACGAGAAAATGGCCAGCGCAAATACTTGACTCCAGACGGAATTCGCGCTCATCAGACTGACCTGAGCATTGAAATAAAATTCAGTCCAAGGATCATGACACACGTTTTGTGTGTGTGTGTGTGTGTGTGTGTGTGTGTGTGTGTGTGTGTGTGTGTGTGTGTGTGTGTGTGTTCGGGAGTTTAACGTCCTTTTCCACCACGTATGGGTGATATCAAAGACGGGGCAACGAGAAAAAGGCCAGCACAAATAATTATTTGGCCGGCCCAGCCGGGGTTCGAACTCGTGACACGCGGGAGACGTTGTTGTTCAAATAAACATGAAAAACAGCTCAAAACACGCGCCAGAAAAAAAAAAAAAAAACTTTGAACAAAGACCTTTTGTAGCCGCGTGTCACACGAGAAACAGGGACGGAAACACACCATGTTCGCTGTTTGTTCGCACGGACTAAGAACACTTCCGTGTTCCATCGACCTCAGTAACGCCGGCTCTACCACTCAGCTATCCAGGTTCCCCGATTGGCCGAGGAAAGGCAGAAGGAAGAAAGAGTACAGAGAACATAACAAAATAAAAACAATAAACCCCCCCCCCCCCCCCCACCAAATAATGAAGCGAGATGTGTCCTGAGGTTCTGCCTGAACCCCGGCGGAGCAATACGCGGCATGTCATTGATGTCAGTATTCCACAACTGTATACTGACTGACTGGGTTTACAGACGGGAAGGGGTAGGTAGGTGGGCAAATTTCATTTTAGTGGGGACTGGGTACCGAGGTACAATGTGCAAAGTGTTTTAATAGTAACGCTGCAAACTGAACTTTTCTGGCTGATCTGAATTGTGATGGAGACGAGATCAGGCGAGGGTGGTCCAAGGGAGGCAACCGCAGTTAAGCACTTTCAAAACTGTTTCTGCCGGCTGTACAGTTTCTCTCCCTTGAAGACGCTCGAAACTGTTCTCGTTCAGCCATGACTGGCTTGCTGCCCTACACTACTTCTGTAAATTTCTGAATGCTGTTTTGCCGTGCGTAGGAGTTACAGCGTAAGCGGGGGATTTGGTCTAGTGGTTAAGGCATCCAACTTCGGATCCTGAGCTGCCTGAGTGGGCAGGAATATGGTGGGATTTTCCCCGAACATAGTCAAGTCAAATTCATGTGCAGACTCGTTTATGATGCCTGTCTCGCCTTCATGTACACATGCACACAATATCAAGTGTGCACGTTCAAAATCTCATTTCAGTTGGGAGGGGTCACGGAAGGCAAAACAGTTAACCATCATCATGCACAGCTACACTGACAATGGTCCTCAGAATGTTGAGGTTGGTCAGTTAATTTGACGATGATGATGATCGACTTTCAGAACTTCTAGACAGCCCCTTACAACTGTTGAGTAGATATTGGGGTAGGAATGAAAGCAGAACCTGAATTTCAATCTGAGTATCTATCTAGGAAGAGTTTGTACGACCACTTGTGATACAATCACTGATCATAATTAACCCTTTCACTGCCACACACGTTTTTTGGTCACTCACTGATTGTATCCCTTCACACGACAGGCTGTACAAAGGAAGCAAAACGTGTTTGTGTGTGAAGAATTTTTTTTTTTTTGTAACCACTAGAACGACTACATTTTGAACAAGTTTGACATCTAAGCTAGAGGCGCGAGTAATAAAATTCTGTCACCGTGGCAGTGAATGGGTTAAGCGCGTGCAGTAGTCATGTGCTCTGCAGCTGCATTGTTGTAAGTTTATTTCTTTTCTTTCATAGTTGTAATTGTTAACTGTTGTCATCAACTACTGCTGGCCATATGAATTATTTTTTTATGAGTGTAAAAGAGCAAATTCCCCTTGTTCGACAATAAAATTAATATTCTAACCTCACTTGTCTTTCTAGATCGCCATTAAGGCAAGCTCATCTTCACACCGGAACTGCCTTCTCTCTCTCTAATAATAATAATAATAATAAAATGGGTACTTAAGGAACGCCCTCGATCCCTCTCGCGGGAGCTCACCTACAGGGAACACACACTCACTCACCCAGAAACACACACAACATGCCTCCACACATACATTTAACTATAAACACATGATGTACAGCAGCATACACGGGCTGCCCATGGCTTACACACACACACACACACACACACGCACGACCAGCAAGATGATGATGTACATGTGGCAACAGTTACTGGTTGAAGGCTGTGAAGAGGTGGGTTTTCAGATTTGTTTTGAAAGATAGTTTTGTGTCTGCATATCTGATCGAAACTGAGAGATCATTCCAACAAGTCGGACCCTGGCATGGATAACTCACTCTCTCTCTCTCTCTCTCTCTCTTGCACACTTGGAAATATTTCTTTGTTTTTGAAAGAATTTAAGACGAGGCTTATCGATTGTTCTCAGCAGGAGTGGCACTTCAGAATTAACAGTAGCCCAAGATTTAGTACATATTCTTCATTCAAATCTGTACTTGTCCAGAGTGCCTTTCTGTCACAGCTTAAACATATTGGTTTCCGAGATGCTCTTACTAAATTTAGGCTGGGTGTTACTGATCTTAAGTGCCATAAGCTCCGTTACAGTTCTGTAAGGAATGTAGATCTTAAATGTCCGTTTTGCCAAGACGACGAAACAGAAGTTCACTTTTTGCTGATTTGTCCCAGATACGCAAACTTACGCGAACAATTTATACCCAGAAAATTTTACAGAAACCCTACTCAGTTTAGATTTGTCATCTTAATGTCAGACAGTATTCCAAACTTAACACGCCAGCTTGCTTGTTTTATCTGTAAAGCTATGGAGCTGCGACAGAAAGCTATGGATGTATAGTGTATGTTTGGTATGTCAGCATGGGTACATGCTGAGCACTACATATAGCAGATTGGAATTTCTTGGAGTAACATTATTGTACAACATATAGTTATAATGATGTATACAATTATGTATGCACTAGTGTGTACCTATCTGTATACGTAGGTGTGATGTATATATGTGTGTATATGTATGTATACATGTATATGCTTGTGTGTATGTGTATATATGTGTATGTATGTGTAGGTATGTATATATGGGTGTATGTTTATATGTATGTATGCGTATGTGTGTGTATATCTATATGTGTAGCTATATATCTGTTTATTGTAACCCGAATTTAAACAATCTAGTAGGAAAATGTACCAGCTAAAGTTTGTACAATCGCTGTGTGCGTGTTCACCCATCTCCCCCCCCCCCCCCCCACTTCAGTCATGGGCCGAGAGCCTACACTGAATAAAAGTATTTGTCATTGTCATTGTCATTGTCTCTCTTGCACACACTCACACACACACACACAAACCAGAATGTATCAATATCTCCAGAATACTGTTGTGTTTTTTGGTTGTTTTTTTTTTGTTTTTTTATTTACCTTCAAGTATCTATAAATGATCCATAAATGAAAATAATATCTGTAAACCCTGAATAACACACCTGAAATATTTGCTGCAAGAGATTTGCTGCATTTTTAGAGAAAAATGACATAACAAATCAGGTAAGATACAGCTCTTAAATAAGCAGTCCTGGACGAGCATATTAAAAATATGCACAAAAAGAAACGGTCCACACACAAAAATACTTTGTTGACGGTCAAATTTAACCCTGTCACAGTAAGTAGTCACCCTGACTTTACATACCGCCTCAAATTACATACCGCCTCAAATTTACATACCGCCTGAAAATTCAACAAATAGGTAAGATAGATTATAAAAAAGACGATAGATAATCCTAATGGAGACTTCAATATCCACTCGTCATCAGTGCATACCGCTTCAAAATTACATACCGCCTTAAAATTCAACAACAAATAGATAATTGAGATTATAAAAAAGACAACAAATAATTATAATGCAGACTTCAGTATCCACTTGTCATCAGTCCCAAGACATGACATCTGGACAAGAAACACGCACCCTGACTGAATTTTCAAACCACACCATTACATGTATCAACTACATGTACACCACAACATGAATTAAGATTATAAAAACAACATCAAAACCCACTACTTCAGGGGCTTCATTCCACATTGGACACGGGTCACAGACCAGTTCATTTTTAAAAAGTCCAATTACTTTGTACAGGACGGACATGACCTACCATTTCCGCGCCATAGCGGACAATATTCAGGACAAATTGTCCTATAGATATGTTTACATGCAGCCAGGACATTTAAAATTTTGTCCTAGTGCAGTTCCGATGCATATGAAGCTCTGCCATTCCAGTATTTCAGGTTTTATGAACTTTCATCAGGACGTGTTGAGGTCTGTGCATGGACAGCGTTACCATTGTAAAGTTCAGCCAGGGGTTAAAATGGTTCGTGATCCATACGGAGGAAAAGTGTGTGGCATGAATTGACAAAGTGGCAAAGTCACAAGTGTGTACATTTACTGACAAAGTGGCAAAGTCACAAGTGTGTACATTTACTGACAAAGTGGCAAAGTCACAAGTGTGTACATTTACTGACAAAGTGGCAAAGTCACAAGTGTGTACATTTACTGACAAAATGGCAAAGTCACAAGTGTGTACATTTACTGACGAAGTGGCAAAGTCACAAGTGTGTACATTTACTGACAAAGTGGCAAAGTCACAAGTGTGTACATTTACTGACAAAGTGGCAAAGTCACAAGTGTGTACATTTACTGACAAAGTGGCAAAGTCACAAGTGTGTACATTTACTGACAAAGTGGCAAAGTCACAAGTGTGTACATTTACTGACAAAGTGGCAAAGTCACAAGTGTGTACATTTACTGACAAAGTGGCAAAGTCACAAGTGTGTCTACAAAACTAGCATCATGCTAGGGGTGTCTGAAGGCTGTGTCATGTCCGCTATGCCCTTGCCATCTTTTAGTTTAGATTTCTTAGTTTAGTAGCATAGTATTAGACTTGGACATCACACATTACTTTAGGATCTGTGTTTAATATGTATGGATTTATATGTCTAGATAAATTAATGTAGGGGTGCGTGTGTGTGTGTGTGTGTATGTGTGTGTGCGAGCCAGAAGAAAATTTTCTGTCATCGACAGACAATAAAGTTATATTGAATTGAATTGAATTGAATTGAATTGAATTGAATGCTCCCTCAGAATTTTTCTTTATAAACTAGATTAAAATTTTGCATGATTCAGAGGAGGAAACACTTTTGGGAGGAGGACAATTTTCAGAACGAGACTAAAATCTGTGCAATTTGGAGCATATTGGCATGATCTGAAGTGCTTCACCGGAGGCGACACACTTTTTGATGGACGGAAAATTTTTAGCTGAAGACAAAAATCTGCCAAATGGTGGAAGATTTTCAGTCCTGTTCAGCGACAAAAAAATGCTTGGACAAAGTCTCTTTTCCTGTTTACTGTAGCGGTTTCTCTTTTTTAATGTTGTTGCTGGCTTCAGCCTTCGAGTATTCAAGTTGTCACTGTCCATTTCTTTACATATTATAGCTTTTATAAAAGATAATATATCAAAACAAAACAAAACAAAGACCCTTCACTTAATTCTCTATTAAAATTTGTTTTTGACACCCACATAAGCACTGAGGTCATGGATCACCGGTTCAGCAAGGTCATAAAGGTCACAGCGACAATGCGCGTGCTCCCTCACTCGGAGCGACAATGTAGAATGTAGCTTTGTTCCCAGTGGCTTGGTATCGAGTCTGCAATCACAAAATCACATCAATCAATAATAATGATAATATTAATAACTGCATTAACGTACACAGTGTATCGTGCAAACCGCAAGACATTGCAGTCATGAGGTGCGATGTGACAGCTCACGATTAGCTACAAACGTTCCAGCAGTTAAAGTTGTATTTATTTCCTTTCTTTGTGAGCTGAACACACTCCTAAGGCAGCGGGGGAGGAAGCCATGGTACCCGGAGAGAACCCCCAATGACCAGCCCGAATGAATGGCACCACGTATAAGATGTGAATATTCTGATGCGTCAGACAGACTTGAAGTGCTAACCTCTCGCACTGGTGGTGGGGGTTGTAACCACTACACCATGGACTCCCCCAATAATATTACATGGTCTATAAACTGCTTGAACCACCCACACACACACACACACACACACACACACACACACACACACACACACACACACACACGTACATACACAAACACATTACAACACTCTCACCTGCATGCGTTCCATGACCTTGTCCACCGCCTCTTTCTTCAGCAGCGTGACAGTGCATCCCCCGAACCCCCCACCAGTCATACGGGATCCAAACACGCCCTCCGACTTCAGCTCCATCGCTGCCTCAACCAACAGGTCCAACTCTTTGCAGGACACCTCATAGTCATCTCTGAAATGAAATGGGCAAACATTGTCTTAACCATGATGGGTGTGCAAACACCCTTATTCTTCTTGGTTTTTTTTCAACCACAGGTATTTACCAGTCCATTTGCTTTGGTGTGCTGAGGTTTCAAAGAATTCAGTATTTAGTAAGATGTTTTAACATGCTAATTCCATCTCCGCGATGCCAACTTTTGTTTGGAACACTTTCGCTCCTAAGTGCGCCTGTACGCTCAAACTACTCAAGGATCAGTTCAGCTCTTATTGTTGTAACCGTGTGCAGGCAGGGACTCAACGCAGAGGTCGCTTTGACTTGTGTTGGTTTATTTACATCCAGGAACAACAGTGCAGAATGAGAGTTGTATAGAGTGTGATGGCGGAAAATCAGAACATGTGGTCTCTCCTAATATGGGGCTCGACAAAGAAAACTACAGCAGCACACTAACTCTGGCGACGTCCTCCCTGGCCACGTGCACTCAAACTGAAAGACGCGTGGCTAGTGGACCACCCGGTTTATATATGCGGGTGGATTACATAATGTACATCCGGTGACGCCAGGTGACGTCACGCGACTACACAATGGGCCGGATGGGGGAAAACAAAGGCACGGCCACGTGGGGAGAAAGGGGAGGCATTGCAGCCTAGCCAAACAAAGGAAAACAACAGAAAAGACATTGCAACAAAAAATAACAGTAAATAGGGGCCGTGTATGACCCGGTCTCATCGCGATACTATGTTGTTTACACTTTGCGCAGGAGGTCGAACATTGAAATTCTATGACTGTTGTTATACTGCTAGAGTGCTCAGTGCAGTCGCCGCATCATCCAGTATGCTTCTGTTGGCTCAGTATCAGCATTACAGAATGATGCTGTCACTGTCCAGGTGTGGACAGATACCACAAAAACAGATCAGAACGATCTGTGAGCATAAAACTGGAAACTTACCCTCTTTAATATTATAAATCTCAGCAACGTATGTGTTTGATAGATGTGTATATGTATATCTGCATGCAGGTGCATGTGTCATGCATTTCTTCATGTGTGTGTGCGTGTGCGTGCGTGTGCGTGTGTGTGTGTGTGTGTGTGCATGTGTGTGTGTGTGAGAGAGAAAGAGAGAGAGTGAGAGACAGACTTATGAACCTTCCCATTTTCAGGGAGGGTCATTTAAATGCCAGCTGTCTGACATTTCTAAGGTAAAATAAAAATTTTCCAGAGCTGTGCTGGTGGTGTCTAGCATCATAAAACTTACACACACATATGCCAGTACAGCCTCTCACAGGATGGCTCCAACACAAGGCATGCCTATCCCACATTTAACGTTTTTCAGACGCAAAACTTCAAAATCCGGAACACAGCATAACTTTCACGAACACACCAAAGAATACATCAACCAAGCTTCAGACACAAATCTGGCTTACCTGCATAAAACAACGACCTGTACAAAAGTATCCCGAAAAGGTTAGTCACATGACTTGGTTGTGTCCAAACAAGATGAAAAAGAGACCGATTCTGGCAATCAATATCGTTTATGCGCAATTGCAGCCATCTCGCCAAAGAGAACTGGTCTGGGCTGGACCTGAGCCCGATTTACGCCCCGCCATGCAGTTATGCCACCTCACGCATCTTTCACACCTAAGAGATGCTAACAAGGTCGGTTACAGTGTTTAACATTCACGTTTGTATTTACCCTTTTTTTTTCTGGGGTGGGTGTTTGGGAGTTTAACGCCCTTTTCCACAACTTTTGTCTGGGACGCGCAGCAGATATCCGAAACAGACTGTTCATTTTATGCATTTTCCGGGACAAATATGGCTACTCCAGAACAGTAGGCATGCTCGCTGCCAGAGCTAAGTATCCATAACTGTACTCGGACAACATGCCCAAGCTGACGAGAAAAGTACAGTGTACTGGGCATTTGTCCTGAATATCGTATACAGTGGTGCAGAATTGATCAGACATAATTATGTCTGCCTTGGTACTAAACTAATCGGATGAGTAAATGAATGAGTCCATGGCTGATGCCCACACTGAGCAGACTGACACCAAAACGCAAAGCTCCTGCCACAGTCGTTTCACATGGCTAAGTAGGAGAACGAGAGGCCATTGACATTCACATTCACATGGCCAGCAACCATCAGGGTCCTGCATTTAAAGCTCTACTACCCTCACAAAACTATTTCCAGCGTACAAATGCACTCACAAGCACAGTTGTTCCAAAACTGAAGTTGTCTTGTGTGAGACCTAGAAACACCGACAGTGGGTCTTTCGAGTAACTCCTGTTATTTTGCATATAACCATTTAAATCTCAAATCTTACACACACACACACACACACACACACACACACACACACACACACACACACACACACACACACACACACACACACACACCCCTACCTCAGAGAGTTGTGACTCTCCACCATCAGTTGCCCAAACAGTGCAAGATCGCTGCGTTCCAGGGCTGCTGCTGCGTCATCGCAGCGCTTGATTTCGCCAACCACGTGCCGTGCACGTCGGTACACCTCAGCCCCCACTTTCTCCTTGGAAGCTGTAGAGGAACACACCACACGGAGTCAGTTCATATCACGAGGTAAGAACACAAGGAATACAGTGTGAACTGCTACCAGTATCTCAGTCTTTCAATTCAATTCAATTCTTTATTCTTTAGGCCATCGGCCCGTCACAAAGTGGACATGCATACTTTTACTGTGAAATTACTATTACTACATGTTGTTAGCATTCTGGAAACAAAACATAAAGCGCACAAAATATACAAAGGACACCTTGCGTTCTGGAAGTTACATTCACTGAAAAAAATCTATATTTACGCATGCTGTGTAACACACACACACACACACACACACACACACACACACACACACACACACAGACAATCCCCTCGCCTGACCCCCCAACTGAACACCACACGCAGACACACACTGATGCACACCTAAATGGGATCCTGAATATTGAGTAAGTTACCTCGCAAAAACTGGACCAAATAATTACAGATAAACCCACATACTGTATTATCTCAGTCTGCAACATGCAAAGATGACCCCACACGACTGCAGGCATGATGCTATATGCCCCAAGTTTAAAATCCCTCATCTTTATAGTCTGTCTGGAGCATCAAAATGTAGCCCGACTCTGACTGACAAGTCAGTACAGCCAATCACAGTGCACCACTACTCTGACAGACAAATCATGCGTGCTGCACCCCAGCTCTCTTCTTTCTATGTGTACTGAAGGCAGGAAACACTATTGGCTTGACAAAGCTGCCGTGTAATGGCGAAACACAGTAAATCCATGACATCATTTTGTGGAAAAAGACCATCAAATGACATCACAGACTTACCATGTTGTGCCATTGCATGACAGAAACAAATCAGATGGGTTGCCGTGGAGGATCAGAGGGCATGGCTACTGGTCTGAGATACATGTTAATTGTAGAGCATTGCACCCTAATGCATATTCTGCAGTGTAACAGTGGCACCCAAACAAAAGCAGTAAGCAGGATTTACTGGGAAAAGAAGGGTGAATTGTCAGCAGACTTGATTGTGAGCGTGCATGTTGGGTTCAGTTCGCGGCGCTTTGAGCCAATTCACGAAACTGGGTAAAGCGCCTATACAATACTCATTATTATTATTACTGTAATTATTATTATTATTATTAAAAAAGGCCTTGGTTGACAGCAGTTGTACTTCCAAATCAGGGTGAGCAGCGAAACCTCAAACCAACCTTCAAGGTCTGTCTCGGAAAACTCTCGTAGACTCTTCTTGCCCATGGCAGCAGCGGCTGTCTCACACTGGCGGCGGCGAGTTGGATACTCAGATCCTGTCAGCTCATGTTTGACATTGGAATTGGTTACCAGGACGACGACATTGGGGTCTTTCATTGGCACCAGGCGACCTTCACATGACCTACAAAGTCATACAGTATTTGTTTTTATTATCATTATCAGTGTTGTACATGTATTTGTACAGGCATCCGTCCAGCAGGATAAGAAGCAGAACTGAGGTATTATTTTGCCTGAATTATGACACGATACTTTGAACTTATACAAGCAAATGTATACAACTAAGAAAAATTACTGAAACAATTAATATATACATGTAATTACATCATCAAGCTTTTATTTAGCCGTTAAAACACTACAGGCATCAGGTCGTACTGATAAACCTTAGGCCAATACACAGCACCACCTACGCTTCAGCAAAGTCAAAGAGGAGGGTGGGCAATGGAACAAAGGTAAGTTATCTCCAATTACATCTTCTTGAGAAGTAATGTTAAAGCCCCCGTTTGGGCACGGATGGTTTAAAGTGGTGGTAAATTGCTAGCGCCTAATGCATAATTAGCGACCCCATTCCTGTCAATCAAAAGTGTCAAGTGGTGAGCATTCAGCCAATCGCGTCCCGCTGCATAATGAGCGCAACACATGACATGGTCTGGCAAACATTTTGCCAGACACTACGACGGAAGCATACGTAGTTTGATATGACTGAAACGTGGAAAGAAAGCAGTAAGTTCACCGACGTCATTTGAGGGAAAAGACCACTACATCAGTCTCTTTCATCTTGAAATCACCCCTTTTCCCATAAAATAACATAATGGACGGACTGTCTTTTGCCAAAAGACATCAGAGTAAAGGAGCGGGGCTTTGGCCGCAGGGCTCGCCGACTGGATTTGTCACTTATCAAACAACAGCCTAACTGACAAAACATTTCTGCCCATGAGCGGGGTTTAAATAAAAGCACTGAGAGACAAACACGTGCCGTGGAATTATATACATTAGAGAAGCGACTTACAGGACGGTCAGTCCATTCTGACCTGTCCCTACCTGCAGTCAATAAGAAGGGCATGGCCAGCTTTCCCCATGACTGAAATAAACTGATCCATAATGCCACACGGCATTCCAGCAAAATCGTGCTCCGCCTTCTGACACGCCAGTGCCTTCTTCAGCTGTTCCACCTTGACCTTGCCCTCCAGCAACTGCTCCAGGAAGGTGAAGGTCGCAACCTCAAGTGAGGCTGAGCTGGAGACGCCACCACCGAGCGGCACAGAAGTGGCGATGACCGCTTCAAAAGCTGGAACTTCACCTGAGATGGAGAAGAGAGGAGAGAAAATGGCTGTGAAACTGAGGAAAACAAAACCAGCAACAATACGCTGATAAATCCTTCTCGTATGGCCAGGCACCGTTCATTCAGGCCGATCATCGGGGGGTTCTCTCCGGGTACTCCAGCTTCCTCCCCCTCTGCTTTGGAAATGTTCAGCCCACCAAATTTGAAAAAAAAAATGCAATTCCAAATTCCGAAATTTAAATAGCTGAGCTGACCCTTCGCACCAAGTGATTGTAATGTGTTTGTGTCCAGTGTGTGAGAGAATGCGTGTGATTCACGTGAGGATGCATGTTGGGTTCAGTTCGCAGCACTTTGAGCTATATCATGAAATTGGGTAAGCGCCTATACAATACTCATTATTATTATTATTAAATCAAAAATGTGCAAAATGAACAGGACTACAAGCACATTTGAAAACAATCAAAATATGAAAGGCTCAAAACAACCTTCAAGGACAACAGACAAGAGAACTTTACTCTCAAAATGTCCCTGACCTCCACAAACTCTTGAGATTAGCAGCTTAAATTGGTCCATGTATGAGTTTGGCACCTAAAATTTTTAGATTTCTTTTTCCCGTGTAGTCCTCAGTCATTAACTTGCTTTACGTCCTATGGCTTTTAGCCCTTAAGGACAAGTTGTTCCTGGCATGTGTCTTTTAGTCCTCAGTGCGTATTTTGAGCCTTTCTGTATTCTGAAGTGTGCACTGCTTAAACAGAACGAGCAGATTCCTATATTCAGGGGAAAAAAAAAGGGGGGGGGGGGGGGGTAGGAGGGGGGTGGGGGGAGGGGGGGGGGGGTCCATGATTAACAATCAACATGCTGAACCAAGTATCACACTCTTGTCAAAAATATATTCTGTGTCTGCAACCATACCAGGGAAATTCGCCACAACCCCTTTCACATAATTTGCCCATTTTGGAGAGCTAGGGGACAGCGGGATCGCAGCAGGACGAGCGAACTCCGTCAATTTGGGCTCGTCCGCACCATCAGCTAGCGTCAGCACACGGCAGTTGTCTCCCTCTACCCGCCTCCCAACCAGCACCGTTACCATTGGCAAAGCCTGAAACAATGTGACAAAAAAACTGAGCCCACTGATCAATTCATTACACTGCTCGGCTTGATTGACAGCACAAGTAGAAAAGGAAACGGTAATGACTGCGAAGTGGTTACAAGTTAAGCAAATAAAAGCGACATAAAAGGGACAGAAACCACTTAACTTTCACAAAGGACGGCACGGGTCAACGTTTCGGCTTTCGTCTTCCTCAGGACACAAACAAATGGGACATAACTTCAACAAACAAACAAAAGGTAACTCTGCGGACGCACTGACATACATGGCACGGGGGGGGGGGGGGGGGGGGGGGGGGGGGAAGTGGGGCAGAAAAGAACATTACTATTCTTTTCTGCCCCCCTTTTTTTTTTTTTTTTTTTTCACACACAGTCTATGGTCTTCTGTCACCAAAGGATGGGTGTTGTGATATTTTTACTATTGTTTTCTGGTCCTTTTCTCGCACACCGTGTTTTTTTTGTTTGTTTGTTTTTTTCCCCCGCGCCGTGTATGTCAGTACGTCCGCAGAGTTACCTTTTGTTTGTTTGTTGAAGTTATGTCCCATTTGTTTGTGTCCTGAGGAAGGCGAAAGCCGAAACGTTGACCCGTGCCGTCCTTTGTGAAAATTAAGTGCTTTCTGTCCCTTTTATGTCGCTTTTATTTGTTTGACAGAACAAGGCTGGGAAGTGCAACATCATTAAATCCTGAGGTTTGAATTTTTAGTGAGACACAATATGTCGCAGGGCTCCATATCTGTGGGAACTGTTCTAGGACATATATCCTATACTTTTGGGGATATATAAATCCTAGCTGACCCCAAAAGTATAGGACATTTCTCTTGGATAAGAAGAAAACCGGAAAGAAAAGAAAAAAAAACCCGACAGGCCCTAAATTTGTCATCCTTCATTAGAATATAATCAGACATGTAGAAAATGAACCTGTCTTTGACATATATACGACACAGAAACAAAACCCAGATACTAGCGTTTTATCATCTGTTACCATGACTACCAGCACTGTTCCTGTACAGATGTCTGCGGAAGGCATATTTCATTATACGGCATTACATATCATTAATAACATTTAACACTTTCAGCACCGACATCACTCAGTAGCAATATCTTATCTCAGCTAAGACTTCACTGGAATGCCACAGCCACGGGCGCTGTCGTGGAAACAACCACATCTATAAGCCTGATCAGAGTCAATACACAGTTAAATTGATGGGGTTGTTTCCCTTACACTGCTCGTCACATTCTAGCAACATCAGAGCTGAGCCAAGGCGTAAGTAGAGCTATATATGCGTGTGCTGCGTGTATCCAAGGCGTAAGTAGAGCTATGCGTGTGCTGCGTGTATCCATGGTGTGTGACTGATATTCACTTCAGGCTGAAAAGTACTGCATGCAAAGTCCAAGGTATGGATGTCCAATTTTTGGGATTTAGTGTTTCCGATCTCTGGGAACCCTTCACCAAAAGGTTTCTAAACTGGGGTCAGCTAAAATTTACAGCCCTGAAATTTCGATCAACACTGACCCATTTCCTAGGCACAGCTATGAATGTCAGCTAATGCAAGCTCCCAGTGCAGCCTAAGACAGGCTGTACCTCACATGCACTCCACTAGAGGACGCTGACCTTTTGAGTGTTATCATGTGGCACAATCCACCTCCACAGTAAGGTTTCACAGTCACGGTTGCACAGCGGCCCCCACTGAGGAATATCAAATGGAAGGAGGGCACTGGTTGGCTAACAGTAACTGCTAGCTTGCTTATTCCGCACTGAAGCGGCTGTGCTAACCTGATTCAGTTAGGTCTGTGTGGTTCACCTCTTAAAGTGCTGCTGCCAAAACTGGGTGCTGGGTGTTGAAGACGTAATTTTCAGTGCGACATACAATCACCGTCTGCATAGGCTTATTAAAATTCTACAAGAACCACAAACCATCAGTGACACCACTCAAGGGGTCCTCACTAGCATCAGTGCAGCGAGGCTTTTTTTTTATCATAGTTGTTTTGGTGGTGGTGGTGGTGGTGGTGGTGGTGTGTTTTTTGTTTGTTTCCTTTTCTGCATTTACTTTTCTTTCTCTGTTGGAAAAAGTAAACACAGAACAAAACAAAAACGCCCCCCTCCGCCTCCTCGCCCACCACCACCACCCGGCCGCTCCGCTCCAGCCTGGAACTGATTAAGTCACTATTGCTCTGGACACGATTAATTTTCGTCCAAATAATCAAATCTATACATCATGTCACAACCAAGCGTTCCGTGAACTCTTGCCAAAGAAAATAAAAGGAGGCGTATCACTAGGAAACGCGACGCTATCTTGAACAGGGCTGGACACTGGCCAAGGTAGACGCACTGACCACGGCGGAGGCCCACAGTAACTTGCACCACTGTGTACAAGAAAACTAAAATAAGCAAAGAAATAAACCATTTATCACAAAGCCGATGATAATATTTCATATACATACTGCTTGGTTCTTTTACTGACCATAGGAAAAACGAAGCCCTCATTGTAGTCGGTGTGTTCCCCAATTAGATTCACGCGACCGGGACCGCAGGCTGCGACTGTCGGCTCCGCCTTGAATTGTTCCTTGAAAGCAGACGACGCTTTCTGCACCAACTCTGAGACCTCGGGGATTGCAGACGCCATCGTGTCCCTGCGTTCCTGCAAATGTGAAATAATCTTGCGGTGAACGAAGAGAGAGGGAGAGAGAGAGAGAGAGGGAGGGGAACGCTTTCGAAGTTTGCGGTCCACGCGGCGTCTAAAAGCGGAACTAGTGGGATGTTGACCTCGCTTCGGGTCGCAAGGTCGGGGTTAGGGATCCCCGATGGCTTAGTGGCACGCTTCTCTCATGTGTGTCAAGGTAACTCGGTTGAGGAAAGGTTGGGAGGGGGGGGGGGCGGAAAGGCGGGCCCGGTAAACTAAGTGAGAAATGAAACAAAAACCAAAACAAAAACAAAAAAGCAAGGACTAAAAAAAAAAATCAGAAAATACTGACCGAAAAATAATTATTAGTACTAGTAAAGAATGAATGACTGACACTCGAGTTGCTCACTGAGTTGATTGGTCGGACGGAGTCCGGTCTGTGCTGAGTACCTAGGCTTTCCGACCGCAGCTTTGATGAAAGCGTGAATCTAAAATTGAAGACAGAAGCTCTGAAAAGCTTCCTTTTTTTGCGCAAAAAAGGGGGGGGAAAGCCCCCCAGCTCAGTGACAAATTAAAACCGGCCGACGCCGGCCACGCCTCTCAGTGGCCCGCGTTTCCGTCCGAGCTTCTCTGTCCGACAGTGGCGGCCGTTTCAGTCACTGACCGTGCTGAGGTGTGTAACTGTGGCAACGACCATTGATATTTGTCGCGAAGCAGTTCCGCCGTCATGTAATGCCTCAGTTGTAACGCTCGGCTATTGCCTAACCTTCATTGAGTGAACAGTGAAAGCTGGTGTAGGAGGGTGCTTATAGCTACGCCGCTGACACTTGAAACTCAGTACTGACTGGCATGACAGCTGAAAATCAATGTGACTTACTCCGATGTGCATGCAGCCAGGCCGGCACCGCCTCGTAGTGAAACGCAGTGGTGGCATTTACTGAACGATTGAAGCGGGGACTCTGACTGCCAGCTTATACGTCGAGTCGATTCACATTTTACCTTGGAGTCAGTTGTCATGGCGACCCGAGAATCAAAGTTTAATTTTAGAATGTCACGTGGCGCCAGTGTTGCGCGTGATGGTGCAAAAACATAATCGGTTGTCGATCGGCTGTCATTACTATACGGCTGGAAATGATTCAGTTTCGTGTTAGACATTATCGTTCTGTATCCGTGTCAGTTGAAACGGGCTCCGACCACACAAAAAAAAAAAAAACCGCTTAGTCACAAATTAAACTCGTTCGGAGCTGTCTTCCAGTGTCAGGGATCATACCACTTACACTGACACGTGCACAGACTGAGCTCAACAGCGTCAGGATGGCAACGTGCCGGCAACGAAACACCGTACTGAGAAGCCGAAACGCGAGCCGAAAAGCATAGCGTCTGCCAGCCGCAACTGGCCGTGCCGACACGGTTGACATCAGGTCATTGACAGCTTCGGGCTGTTTGAGTTTTCGTTCGCACGGTCAGCAAAATTCGGACGCGGCAGTGAACTGCATTCAGAGCTCTACTCATCAGCTTTGTTCACCGCTTATGCGTATTGAGAAGTCTCTCAGGGTCATTCTTGCTCACGCGAAAAATGGTCCGGGGTTTAAGCGGACATTTGTCCTATTAAAATTTTTATTGCCACTAAGTGGCCAGGACACGGTGTCCTATCACTTTGCTGTTTCCAGGACACTTTGTCCTATAGAAGCTGTGGAAAATGTGCAACCCTGGGGGTATATATATATGTAGTTCTCTCAAGAGTAATTTTGCGCGTAACCGACGGAGAGAAGGGGGAATAAGCCATGTATACCAAATGTACTCCCTGCATGGCTCATTTGACTCAGCTTCATTTCTAGCACTGACTATGCTGCATTGACAATACAAACCGGGACACGTTTACGTTCAACTGAGTCTGCTTTGACCCGAAGCACTTCCAGACTCGACTGGCTTAACACGTGTCAGCGCTGTCAGTCAAGTTATTGTTTTTGCTGCCAAAACTGACGCGATATTGCTGTCACTGACTGAGTATAGTTATCCAGGGGCGCCGGAACCGGGGGGGCAGGGGGGGCAGCTGCCCCCCCTGTACCCAAGCAGGGGGGGGCAAGAGTGTCTTTTTGCCCCCCCCCTGGAAAATCAGGTGGCTATGGCAAGAGGGGGGGCAAAGCCATGGTCTTGCCCCCCCCCCTTCCCCTACCTCTCCCCCTACCCCTCTTAGTGCTCTCTCCCTCATCCCACCCAACAGAGAACTTCTGTTTTTGCGGACCGAAGGCTGTCCGCTCCTCTGATTGCCCCCCCCCCCCCCCCCCCCCCCCCCCCCCCCCCCCCCCGCTTTTCACTTTTTTCGGGCAACGTCCTGGTTCGTAAAGGTTTTTTTTGTCTACGCAGCATTTGATCGCCGCCCCCCCCCCCCCCCCCCCCCCCCCCCCCCCCGCTTTTCACTTTCTTCGGGCAACGTTCCCCCCCTCCGAGATTCTGCCCCCCCTCCCCCCCAACATCTTCCGGCGCCCCTGTTATCGTTTTTGTTCCGCCGGTGTTCTCGAACCGTCTGCTACGCCGGTGTGCGGGCTCGTCTGTCGGTGCAATGTTTCAGTTGTTGATTATTTCGTAGTTATTAATGGAATCAGTTCATGGCGCACGGTCAGTCGGGTCAAATCGGTTAGTTCATATAGTGTTCATTTTAGTGATTAAAGCCATGTTGTCGTACAACCTCTTGATTTCACTCCAACGCAACAGTCGCTACGATACGCACTTCGCTGACAACACACACTAGGCATGTTTAGTAGGACTTCGTAAGGAGGACTTCGCTGAGCAGCGTAACCCATTTACATGTAAATTAGGCTAACACGAAAGAGGCCGCGAGCGGTTAACGCGCTGCGATTAGCTAATGGTACCCCTAACGTGCCTAATTTACATGTAAATGGGTTACGCTGCTCTGCGAAGTCCTCCTGTGACTCAGCGCCATTTCTGTTTTCGTCTAGCGTTCAGCGCACTGCATATTAGTACGCACTGAATAGGGTTCGAAGTCTCATCAAAATTGTTTCCCACCGGCCCCCGTAGTGTAGAGGTTAGCACTTCGGACCATGGACCGGGAGACCCGGGTTCGAATCCCAGCCGAGAGAAGCGGGATTTTTCCTACTTAGGTCGGCTCCTACCCAGAGCGGGTGTGCTATGGGCCCAATGGGGAGGCTGTTGCCACACAGCCGAGATTCACCCACTTCACGGGTGCGACTTTGGGGGTGCTTCCCTTGGTATGACACGTCTTATGATGTGGATGATTACACGGCCGGCACCGCAGGTGCCGTAGTTCCCGGGCCTGGTAAACGCCGGGATATTTATGACAGGAAGCGTGGAATGCGGCCCTGTCCCTGAGTCCCAAACCACACGGACCTCCATAGCATCATCTTACCATCATCCTCATCTCCATCATCATGCATAATAAAAATTGCCCCAGCCTTCGAGCCCTCCGTGGATTCCACTCATGACCTGGGAGGAACACCACTGGAGCTGGCAAAAAGAGTTGGGGCAGAAAAGAAAAAACAAATTGCTTCCCAGAGAGTTTCCACGCCTAGTTAAAGGTTGGCAATCTCAACAAAAAGTCACAAACAGCGTTTTTACAAAAACACTATTCGACTGTGCAAAATGCACAGTCAATTGTCGCAGTTAAAAGAGTTTTCAGCGTCCCTGAAACCCGCATAAAAGCCAAGGGCAGCCTGATCTCACAGCTCAGTTTGCGTTTTGACACTGAGCGAGAAAGATTGCCGCAGTGGCTAGTGTTCTCGTGTAGCACTGACACAACAACCGCTAGACGCGGCATGATCAAAGTGTATCAAAGTGTTTCGCTCACTAACGAAAAGGACAGTCAATGAAGTCAAATTCACGCTCTGGTTTTATAAGGGTCTCCGAAGCGCTGAAAACTCTGCAACTGTGACAGAATTGCCTGCATTTTGCACAGTGTTTGCCGCTTTTCTTTTTTTTTTTCTTTTCTTTTTTTGAGATTGCAGACCTTCAAGACAGGCTTTTTGACCCAGAGAACTTCACGCTGGAGGGTCAGTATATTCCGTGTATAATATCGGGATTCTGTCAGTGACAAAATGAGCTTGATTCCACGAGTCTCCCAGGAAAGCTATTATAATCACCCAGCCTAGTGAAGTTTCGGTTTCCGTACTTGATATAATTATCATTTCCTCGTCGCACTCTAACGCGGACTTCACACCAGGAAATGTTCTAAGCTGCGGACACGACTGCCTAAGAGCATTAAAGATAACGCTCTGATTAAGGAAAGATGTTGGATATATTTTTACGATGAGTGACTCATTTTGTTTGCTGTGATATGTAGTTTGAAAGTCTCAATACGTTTGTCAGACATACAACAACAAATTCATATTCAAAAATACTTTATTTTCTGTTATAAAATACATTTTAAAACAGAAAATTGTCTTTAGACATGCAATCGCTCCGCTCCTTATTCTAAGATCATAATGTAAAATAAATACATGTATCACACACACACACACACACACACACACACACACACACACACACACACACACACACACACACACAGATATAATACAAAAAAAAAGAGAGACTAAAAAACGAGATAAATAAGATATCCCCCCACCCCACCCGCACAGACACACACGAACACGCACACACACACACACACACACACACACACACACACACACACACACACACACACACACACACACACGCCCACCCGCAATCACACACCTCAGCCGGCAGACACAGAACTGACCCAACAGACCTCCAAGCTCAGGACATCATTTAAGCGCAGCATTCAGAACAGCAACAGCGGATGGCACAAATGATTTCTTATATTTGTTCTTACGTGCAAGAGGCACTTTAACACGCCTGCCTGATGGTAGTTTCTGGAAGGCAGAGTTGAGCGGATGAACAGGTTCATTCAAAATTTGTGGAAAACTTTCATGCATCAGAATCAGTCACTCGGGACATTATACAGCATCTAAAACCATTTTGGTCACTCTTTACTTAGGCCCCTGGCTCCAAGTGGAGCATAGGCCATCGACAACCCTTCGCCATCGCACTCTGTTCTGAGCTATTCTTGCCACTCCAGTCCAGTTGGTCCCCTGCTTAAATAGCTCTGCCTCAGTGTCCCGCCTCCAGCTGTTGCGAGGCCGGCCTCTCTTCCTTTTCCCCTGCGGGTTCCATGTCAGGGCTTGGCGTGTGGTGCTGGATGTTGGCTTCCTGAGGGTGTGTCCAATCCAGCCCCACTTCCTCCGCAGGATCTGCTTGGCCACTGGTTCCTGCCCCGCTCGCTCCCACAGCTCTTCGTTCCGGATCTTCTCTGGCCATCGGATGTTGAAGATGCGCCTCAGACAGGTGTTGAGAAAAATTGTGGTCACCCTGGTAGGCGTATAATTGTGTTGTTCTACGTATTGCCTGCAGAATTACACACAGACATTAATGGGGCGGTCGGTGGTCTAGTGGTTAAGAGACTTGTCACCAGTGCGAGAGGTCAGGGGTTCGAGTCCAAATAGGGGCAAAGAATTTTCCTTCCCGTATGTGGCACCGTTCATTCGGGCCGATCGTCGGGGGTTCTCTCCGGGTACTCCGGCTTCGTCCCCCTCTACTTTGGAAATGTTCAGCCCACCAAACTTGAAAAATAAATGCAATTCTAAATTTCGAAATTTAAATGGCTGAGCTGACTCTTCGCACCACGTGATTGTACATAATGTGTTTATGTCCAGTGTGTGATTCACGTGAGCGTGCGTGTTGGGTTCAGTTCGCGGCGCGTTGAGCTGATTCATGAAATTGGGTAAAGCGCTATACAATACTCATTATTATCATTATTATTATTATTATTATTAATGTGCTGCATTTTTTTCCTATGGTTGGAGGGGAGCCGGGGTGGCCGAATGGTGGAGAGCTGGACTCTCAATGCTCGGGTCGTGAGTTCGTATCCCTGCTGTGGCCAAATATTTGTGCTGGCTTTTTCATCGTTGCCCCGTCTTTGTATCACCCGCATGTGGTGGAAAAGGACGTTAAACCCCCAAACCCCCACCCACCCTTCCTATGGTTGGATCCCTGACCCGGCCCCAATTACAAGAGAGGGGCGCCATGACTAGACTGAAAGGGGCCGTTTGCTGTGAACATCCAGAAACCAACTCGTACTAATACGTTACTACAATCCAAAGATGTGTGTGTGTGTGCTTATATTTTAAAATCACGGCTTTAGATGAGAGCAGACAGCGTCGTCGAAACTCTTCGAACCCGCCTTGCAACGAAAAAAGGGCGTCCATTTTGATTCCCCCCCCCCCTTTTTTTTTTTTTCTATCTTATTGTCCCTTTCGGGAAATTCGGGCTGCTTCCCCCGGGGGAAGCGCGTCGCCGCGGTGCAGCGCCACCCAATACCTTTAAATTTTTTTTTTTTTTTTTTACAGTTTTGCTGGGGGAGGAAAGCCGGATAACCCGGAGAGAAACCCCCGATGAGCAGCCCGGCAGCCAGGAAAAACCGGTATCACATATCACAAGCTTAACCTGGCCTCGAACCCACGCTTCATCGCCATGACATTGGTGACGGCCGTTCAGTAGCGCAGCGGCTAAATCCGACGCGCTACCTATTAGACCACCGCTCACCCCCTTGATAATACACACTCCACGTGGAGCTTCTCTGCTGTCGTGAATACAATGGTGGTCTTAATGGCGCGGACCTCAGGGGCCATTCGTATTCAAGCGAAATAAAGCAGCCTACGAAAAGCGAAGCGGGGACCTGGGAAATACCCCCCCCCCCCCAAAAAAAAAAAAAAAAAATCACATACACAAAGCAGAGACCTGCTGGGGGAGTTTTCAAAGAGGGGGTTTCAGTGTTTGGAAAAGAAAGCGAAGTCCCCAGATCAGAATATGCCAGTCTGAATTTACCCGAGTGCTCCAAGTGAGAAGCATGGCCGTGCATGACAGCTGAGACCCCGGGGTCCTAAACCATTGACGTCAATGAGCGCAGGGGAAGGGGGTCTCGAACTGAATGAAACAACAACAAAACAACAACAAAAAACCCCAACAAAAATCCCAAACAAACAACAAGGGGGGTGGGGTGGGGGTTTAATCCCACGAATTTTTTCTTGTCCACTTCACCCAGTGAATCACCTTCAGTTGCCTTTCACCTGCGGAGATCTATTTCGTCACTGGCATTTCCAGTAGTTGAGGTAAACGTATTTGTAGACTGCGACAACAGCTTCAGCAAGAACATTAGTGGGAGAGGGGTGGGGGGAGGGAGGGGGAGCAAACATTCCCCTTCCACCCTCCCCTCGGCTCCTACGCCAGTGTGTGTTCGTGTGGGGAATCGTGTTTGCTGCGACTGTGTACACAATAGCGAACAGTATTGTCGCACATGTTACTGCCGTGCGTGCAGGAACTGTTATTCTATGCAAAGCACCATAAGTTTCGGCTCAGGTTCGACGTAACCCAAACAGCGATATTTGTCTACTGTCCCATTTGTCATCGATAATTTCTCGTCAGTTTAAACAACAATTAATGTGATGCTGCTGAGAAACAAGTGTATGCAAGGTTGCCATTTGCACAGGTATACCGGCATTTCAGAAGGAAACCGTGACTGTGTATATGAATCGATAGCTACTGAGTGGCGAGTGGCTTGCCTGCCGATAATCAGTTTTAAAACTTCAAAAGAGGGCCGCTCTTGTTACCTAGTTAAGGGGAAGCCGGGGTGGCCGAATGGTAGAGCGTTGGACTTCTAATGCTCGGGTCGTGAGTTCGTATCCCGGCTGGGGCCAAATAGTTTGTGCTGGCTTTTTGCATCGTTGCTCCGTCTTTGATATCACCCGTATGTGGTGGAAAAGGACCCCCCCCCCCCACCCGTTACCTAGTGAAAGTCTCAATACGTTTGTCACGCACCGGCACAGCTGAACAACGCTGTGGACAACTTTTCATCGAATGCGCTTAACCCATGCATCAGAAACATGTAAACTAGGCTCACATGGCAGAGGCCGCGAGCCGCTAACGCGCTGCGATTGGCTAATGGCACCCGTCACGTGCCTAATTTACATGCAAATGGGTTACGCTGCTCAGCGAAGTCCTCCGTACGAAATCCTACTAAATCTCACTAATGTCGTCTGTTCAGTACCCGGTACACTACTAGAACAACAACTGGCCAGAGTCACGACAATGGTCTCAGATGTTATAAGCCTGCTCTTAACTGGGCACGGCGCGCGAAACACACATGTGCACGTCACAGTCGTTGCGCTCGGTGTGTCTGCTAACTACAAAACTGACCACAGCTGTGCTCGGTGACAAACCGATTTAAGATGCACTGTCCGCCATGTTTGCGCGCCGAGTGACGTTAGTAGTACAGCCAATCAGAATCTGTTGTGGAAACCACAGTCACAGTTGTGGCTATTTGAAATCCAGGTTGCTGTGACGACGTCACAGCGGCGGAAACCCCCAAAATCACAACTGTGTCACAGCTGTGGACAGCACTGTGCCGCTCCGCAGTGCCCAGTTAAAAGCAGGCTTAACATCCAGATACGTATTTCTTATCAGGTACTTACACATCATTGGGCGTTATCGTTCACTGTTCATGCGGGGATCAGTGTAAGCATAAGGTCGAGTTATCCGTGTGTGATCCACCGGTAATTATAATCACTGTCACGAGCAGTCATCAGCTAATTATCAGTGAAGTGGCCACTGTCGTACAGTTTTGCATACACACTGACGTAGCGTACAGTATCGCCAGCGACATTTGTATGCGGCGTACCCTACCGCCAACTTTTTTTGAAATTTTATTTTTGTCAACCCTTTCGGGCTGCTTCCCCCGGGGGTGGAAGCGCGTCGCCGCGGTGCAGCGACACCCATACCTATCCTATTTTTGAATTTTGCTGGTGGATGAAAGCCGGATTACCCACAGGAGAAACCCCCGATCAGCAGCCCGGTAGCCATGAAAAACCGGTATCACATATCACAAGCTCGACCGGCCTGGAAAGGGTAAAAGTAACAATATGCGCGTATATATACATACACGCACCTGCTAAGTCCGACGCGCTACCTATTAGACCACCGCTCACCCCAGAAATACAGCAGAGGCAATGTATTTCTGGGGTGAGCGGTGCTGTCACCATTGTCACGGCGAAGCGAGGGTTCGAACCAGGATCGAGCTTGGGACATGTGATACCGGATTTTCCTGGCTATCGGGCTGCTCATCAGGGGTTTCTCTGCGGGTTATCCGGCTTTCTTCCCCCAGGAAAATTCAAAAACAGGAAAGGTAGGTTGTGTGGCGCTAGACAGCGGCGACGCGCTTCCCTCGGGGGAAGCAGCCCGAATTTCCCGAAAGGGATCATATAGTTTAAAAAAAAAAAAGAAAAAAAAAAAAGCATCGAATAACCGGAAGCCATGCAATGGTCAGCAGTTCACACACTGAATAAAGCGGTGTGTGTGTGTGTGGGGGGGGGGGTAGCGGGATAGCCGAATGGTAGAACGTTGGTTCCTCGATCAATGCTCGGGTCGTGAGTTCGAATTCCGGCTAGGGCCAAATAATTATTTGTGCTGGCATTTTTCTCAGCGTCGTTGCCCCGTTTTGTGATATCACCCTTACGTGGTGGAAAAGGACGTGAAACTCCCAAACACCCACTCTGCACAATAAAGCGGCAGGTTTCGCCGCAAAACAAATGGCGCTTGCGTACAGCGTACACCACCCTGATCAAAGTCGCCCAAACTATTTGACATTGACCGTTTCAGCCTAATTAACACTGTGATCAGGCCACTGATCTGATACGGGCTTACAGATGTGGCTTACAGCTCCGCTACTGAGAAGCCGGTATAAGTTGATGAAAGCAGCCACGACCTGTCCTGCTTCATAATTATCATTAGTAAGTACATGTCAGTGCTCACTTTTTTAACCACTGAGTCTCACGGCTTAAAGATCTGCAATCTCCTAAAAAAAAAAAAAAAAAATTTAAAAGCCGCAAACATTGTGTGTGTGTGTGTGTGTGTGTGTGTGTGTGTGTGTGTGTGTGTGTTTTAAACTGCGACTCCTTCGAATGTGCATAATCCAGGCAACTCTGTCACAGGTACACACACACACACACACACACACACACACACACACACACACACACACACACACACACACAGACCAAATCTAAAGCACCCCACCCTACGGGGAGGTGCAAACAGTAATTAACCATATATCTACCTCTTGAAGAAGCAGAAGACGCTGCAGAAAAGAAGCGATGTAGTTTCAAGTCCTCAGTCGTGCCTGCATCAGCAGCCGGAGCTAACTTTCGTTTCGGCATTTTTGGTAATACTGTAACAATGCTCGGTGTTCAAATTCTGAACTCTTACTGGGACCGTGTATGAAGCGGAAATGAGCTGTCAACACATGATGTTACAAGTCAAAGTAAAACAATTGGCTACATGTCATGACACGGTATGAACTTATGACCCTTCTTCTGCATAGCATCCTGTCTGCAGCCAGGGAGTGTCTGACGTCATTCGTAAAAAAAAAAAAAAAATATATATATATATATATATATATATATATATATATAACACTGTTTCAATAACCCTACTTCCCGGTCAGCTGAAGAGAGAGGTGGGGTGGGTGGGTGTTTGGGTGTTTAACGTCCTTTTCCACCACGTAGGGTGATATCAAAGATCTTGGAAACTGTGACATAATTATCTGATTCCAAGGTCTTTGGTGAAATCAAAGACGGGGCAACGATGAAAAAGCCAGCACAAATATTTGGCCCCAACCGGAATCGAACTCACGACCCGAGCATTAGAAGTCCAACGCTCTACCATTCGACCACGCCGGCTCCCCCAGCTGAAGAGTGTGTGTGTGTGTGTGTGTGTGTGTGTGTGTGTGTGTGTGTGTGTGTGTGTGTCAGTTGACTGCCAAGGATTGTGTCCTGCGACAGAGCAGCAGGGGGGGGGGGCACCATTGGTGGGCCCCCTCTCCTCTTATCAAAAGCAAGGGGGGCCCAAAGATATTCGGGCCCCCCTTCCAAAAATCGAACGGGGGCCTGGGCCCCCAGGGCCCCCGTGGTTCCTACGCCCCTGTTAATAGGGTAGTTTTTGCGGTAAACCATCTTTTCATCCAAAATGCCTCAGTCAGACTGGTCACAGTAACAAACTGCCGCATTCAAGGGAAGCCAGAAATGGCATCACGGTGACTGACCAGGCTTGTGGGCTCTAGCAACGGTTGCTAGGGGCTACCCGACAGGTCCATTTGACTGCACAGCCTTGATAAAACAATATACATACTTGATAAATGATACATGATAAAATGATGAAATAAATTTACGAAGAGATCAGTGACAATATTATAATATCAAGTTGTTGTTATACAATAGGCAGCCGTCGGAATCTCACAATAATTATAATAAGAACAAGAGGTGTAGGGCGGCGGGGGGTCACGGTGTGGGTTCATTGTCGGGACCGCGTTTGGAAAACTGCCGGTTCACCCCTTATCCCGTGTCACTGTGTGCCAGTCAGTGTGTGTGTGTGTGTGTGTGTGTGTTTTCACTGTTAGGCGCGGTGCCGTATATACCCCTACTGACTGAACTGATCTCACTGAGTCAAGTCTCTCTCTGAGCTTCGCGCGAGTTATGCTGTAATTTGATAGGCCTAGGCCAACCCGAAAGATGACGTGGGTGACAAGGCACTCGCCACCGGCCGCGCGCGTGGCTGCGCGATTGGAGTGTGAACGAATGCAACGATCGATGAGAGGTTGCCATGGTTTCCAAGACGCCCTTCCAGTTTCCGCAAATCACAGGCCGTCAGTATTCGGCTCAGTCCGTCGAAAGCTGGAGGTCGCATCGCAAGCTGAAAACTTCCTCGTGTGGTGTCGCAGAGGCCGCCATTTCTTCACGCTGCGGTGGTAAGAGAGGCAAGGGAGAGATGTGTGCTGGCGGATTCGCCTTCTCACATGGATGCTAGACAACCACAACAGTGGGTATTGCGTCGCATCGGGCCTCCTCCGTCCATACCTGAAGTCGCCGATGTCGCTGAGTACGTACAGAATTCAGTCAAAGCTCTGCAGAGCTGTGTGGTTGTTGATCGATAGCTCTTGCATGCTCAATGACTGACGCAGGGCCTGCTCTGTAACTTGTCATGTTGGTTGGACGCGTGTGTGCTTGTTCGTTGGGCACGATTCACGTCTGCGATTGTAACTGCTTATCTTGCCAGTGCTCAGTTATTCTGTAGTTGTCGCAAGGTTTTCAGGGGCGGGTTCTGGCTGTAGCATCTTACCAGCCTACCATCGAAAGTCACAAGAAATGGAGCAGACGCGATTTACGTCACCGGGGAATCCCCTTGACCTCTTTGGCTCTCTCGTGTCAAGCAACACAGCAGCGTGTTTTGTGCACAGAGTAGATCTGATTTTGTGTCGTGACACGTAGTATCATGAGAAACCTAGCCGCCATTGGTGTGTTCTGTTGTTACAACGTGACACTGTCAGCAGCTTCGTATAATTCAAGTTTTAGACAACTCTATGCAAATCTTGATGCATGTACTGTAGCCCAGCTGAAGACTGTTGAGACAGACTGTCTGCCAGGATGGCCATGTTCACATCCCCCCCTCGCCCCCCCCCCCCCTGCCCCCCCCCCTCATAGCTGTGGTGGACAAGTTACATAAAGACACATAAGACCAAATACAGCCATGATGAAGGGGTGGCATTAGAAATAAAAGTCAGCATTTTTTTTTCTCCAAAACTGAAGCCCGAGCAGGATCTCACACCCCTGTATGATTACAGCACAGCAGGTCTGTATTGACTAAAGGCCATGCTTGCCTGGGTGATGATGCAATTGCTAGCAAACATAAATGTTGCTGTTATCATCAGACTGATCAGTGTTCGTCGATGCGAGTCTGCTCTACACACAATGTTACGCTTGTTTCTTCATGTTCTAGTAGCTCTCCTTGAGAATTGTTATTTTTCTTTCTGTGGAGAAGAATTTTATGAAAGTTTCAAGAGGAAGACGAGGCACTACTGTACAAGTGCAGCATGATTATATGTATATTGTACTAGGAAACTTTTCAGCTCTGTTAGTCTCTCATGTGGCGTAATTCCATTTTATATTCCCAATGTATGTGAATGACGTCTCTTGTCCTATGGTATGGTATGGTAGACTTCTCCTCTGCTGAAATGCTCATGGCGCCGCAGGGCTGGAGGACCAAGCAGTGAAAGCCTGCTGCCGCTAAGCACTACTTTATGTGCAAACCTCCACTCTGCTATTCCCTCTGGTGCATGCGACAGTATTTCTGTTTACAACACCGGCCACAGCCTACTGTTCTTCGAAAGATGCACGTGGGATTTTTAGCATGCACACTTGATGTATGTGCGTGCGTGTGTACACGAAGGCTAGACAGGCACCGTAAACAAGTCTGCACATGGATTTGACTCAGTATGGTAACGAAAAATCCCACCATAAACCTGCCCACCGGGGACTCAAACCAGGCAGCTCAGGATCCGAAGTTGGATGCCGTAACCACTAGACCAAATCCCCTGTCCCAGCTCTAAAATAAAAAGTTACGCACTGCCATGGATTCTGTGTACACATACGTATTAACCTTAAAGATACTAACACTACCATTACTAGGGACAATTCTGTTTTGGAACAGTGATGCTTGTGACTACACTGAGAGATTAGAAAACTTTGATGGCATTGAAAACGAGGAAAACTTGTCTGCCATAAAACGACATCCGCCAAGTTTCCCATGTTGGCTGCTCGGTGAAACAGTTAGAGAAGACGATCACACGAGAAATTTGTTGTCAGCTGCTCGGTGAAAAGGGTCTGCACTCTGGGTCCATTCGTGTTTGAATAAAAGTCAACAGCTACTGTGTTGTGGCTTCAGTCAGTTGAACGCGTGCCTGTCTGTGCATGTGTTTGTGTATGTGTCTTAGTGGTGTGTTGCTAGAGGCCACCAGAACAGCCCAGAATGACAGGTGAACCTAAAACTGTTAGCATTGATGGGAATGGTGAGATGCCTCACTCGTGCACTCACGCATGCACACATGTGCATGCACACACACACACACACACACACACACACACACATCATTTGTACTGGGACAGGGGATTTGGTCTAGTGATTATGGTACCAGATTAAAGGTCTTGAGCTGCCTTGTTCGAATCCCTGATGGGCAGGAATTTGGTTGGATTTTTCCTTTCCAAATCGAGTGGAAATCAAATGCAGACTCATCTCTTTCCCCTTTCTCCAAACAACAACAAAATCAGTTTGGGGGTTTTCCCCAGAGGCAGTTTGAGTGTGTGTGTGTGTGTGTCTACATACATGCACACTGAATTAATGATAAATCTATACTTGTGTTTCAGACTCAAGCGAGGATCCACTGTGTTCGGGCGTGGACCAACTGCAGATGTGTTCATCGATTCGAGAATTTTAAAGAATTTCATCTCTAGGCGGCACGCTGTTGTTGTTGGGGAGGTTGGAGATGACAGTCAGCTTCATTTTACACTCTACAACCATGGACTTAATGGGACCTACGTGAACGATGTTCGGGTAAGTGTTGTTCAAACAACACGTGCGCACACACACACACACACACACACACACACACACACACACACACACAGAGTTTCGTTGGAATAAATGAAAGTCAGAAGATATCATGGTGATTCCATGACGCCCACTGCATCTCTCCAAACACACACATGCACACGCACACTTTTAGTTGAAATAAACAAAAGTCGAAAGGTTTCCATGATCCCCAGTCCACACACACACACAGTTGGAATAAATGAAAGTAAGAAGCTATCACCGAGTGATTCTATGACCCCCACGGCTCGTTCTCCAAAAGGCAAAGGTGGCGGCGACCATAACAGTGTTGAACAGCAGGGATGCTGGGTAAATTGTACGGGAGGTTACTCCGCCGGACGATAAATGAAGAACAGGCGAAATGTGACGAAATATGTTCTTCGCTCCTCTCTCTCTCTCTCTCTCTCTTTTTTACAGAATTATTGGTCCGGACCGCCGGACCCGGGTACTATGGCCCTGCTTTGTGATACCATGATCACCAGTCAAAGTCTATAGACAGATACACAGACATGTACATGTAGTCCTATTGAATATCCAAATAACTGCGCTTTTCTTTGACATCACAATGATACTCTTTTTGTTTTCTTATAGGTTGGAGAAGTTCACCAGCTGAACGAGGGTGACAGAGTGACCTTCGGGCACAAGAATGGGGTCAATGTGAAGGTCGGTGAGACGGCGCTTCAAGCAGACTCTGAGTTTCAGTATGTGGTAAGTACACGTTGTAAATTCCGTTTAAACACTCATAATCCATCTTCACGGATGCCAGCATCAGTTTAGGAATAGTTGCGCTTGTCAGCGCACTGGTATGCTAAAAAATAGTTTGTTCTTATGCTGAATACGGCACACTACAGGCTGTGCAGGCAAATTTTTAAAGTTTGTACTTAGGGGATGCCACTTCCATAGCTCGAACTCTGTGAATGAAGAGATGCTCTGTTTGGACTTTGCATGCTGTCTCACTCTCAGGCACTCAGGCTATGCGTGTAAATTACATGTATAGAAAACACTTGCCAATGCAGCATAAGGCCACCTCTGACCTGCCCTAGACACAGAGATAGGCCTCTGGTGTAATAAATCAAGGCATCAAAGAGTTAAACACATTTCGTACTGCACCTGAGTATCCCACGTTTTTTACTTTCTTTTTTTCGGTTTTATCCCTGTATACGAAAATCATGCACGATGTACAGTTCTTTAATGGCTGTTATTGCAGCAAACACAAGTATAAATTTATATGATCAAAGTGCAACTCACCCACCAAGCAAATTTAAATCCATGCAGACAATCAATTTTTTTTTTTTTTTTTTTTTCCATTTGTGTATAACCCCAAACTTGCTTGGTAAGAATTTTTTTTTTTTTTTTTTTGAGCCTCAGTTGCATGCATGGATGCATCAGACTCAGGGTTTTTATTTATTAATTTTTTTTGTTTGTTTTGTTTTTTTTTTCTCTTTTTTTTTTCTTTTCTCCTTTTACAGGTTTTTTTTTTTTTTTTTGGTCGTGCATCCATTCTTCATTGGCTCTCTTTTTTTTTTCTTTTCCAAAGCAGTGATTGTATTTCTTCTTGTACATTTTGTATTACATTTTCTAAACTATTACAATAAAATGTATTGTGTTCATATCGGCCGTATACCTTATAGTTATACTCATATAAATTGAGATGCTTAATTACATTATATGACATTTGTTAATATTCGTGTGTGTGTGTGTGTGTGTGTGTGTGTGTGCACGTGTGTGTGGAGAATATGAGAGTGTCTGGTGTGTGTGAGAGTGTGTATGAGTGTAATGATAGAGAGAGAGAGAGAGAGAGAGAGCAATTTAACAATACAGACTTCTTAGGTGTAGCTCTGATTCAAGCACAGAGACAATATCCACCGGTGTGCCGTACTTGAACTTACTTATGCACATTTTAGCAACTAAAAGTACATGATTAATATACAAGGTTTCTGTCGCTTCTAACGTGTTATTTTTGTACCCAAGTAAAGCTTGAAACGATCGATGCTTGGTAAGAATTGAACTAAAGTGTCTAGATATCATCACGCATACAGCAAACACTCTTAAAATCAACGTTTTTGGTTGCTAGATGCAGTTAGTTTTGTCTTAACCGCGGTCTTGCTGAATTGATTTCTCTTATGCTTCAAAAGCATAGACTCTTTAGAGGCAGCCCGGAATATTCCATGAAAATCTGGGCTCGGCAATACCAGGGTTTACCACAGTGCTACATATCGGTCACAGCTTTGTCACTACCGGCAGCTGCTGATAGTGCTTTGCAGCTGCTTCCATTTCACTTTAGGGTTTAGCACAGTGCTACATATCGGTCACAGCTTTGTCACTGCCGGCAGCTGCTGATAGTGCTTTGCAGCTGCTTCCATTTCACTTTAGGGTTTAGCACAGTGCTACTATCGGTCACAGCTTTGTCACTGCCGGCAGCTGCTGATAGTGCTTTGCAGCTGCTTCCATTTCACTTTAGGGTTTAGCACAGTGCTACATATCGGTCACAGCTTTGTCACTACCGGCAGCTGCTGATAGTGCTTTGCAGCTGCTTCCATTTCACTTTCATCCTAATTCTAATTAAGTCCATTAGCAGTAAGGCCATCCCAGCTGCATTGAATATTGTATAAGGAGCAGTTGCTGCAGTCCAGTTTTGTGCACACCAGTTTGTGTACAATGGCAGAACAGTACTTTAAAACATTTGTATCACTTAGTGTTCCCGATTGCACACAGATGTGCATATTTGTATGCACAAAACTCTTACGTTTTAGAACAGCGTGTCAGGGGATGCACATTTTTGGTCTCGCATAATTGCACCATTTGGTAAGCATGCGCAGGGCTGCCACTCTTCCTCCTGTGGCCTGATTTCCGGCTTTTTGAACCGGCTGTGAAGAGCTTTCCGGCTTTTTAAAGCCGTTTCCTGTTTTTCCGGCTTTTCCGGCGAAATAATCGCGAGTCTGTGTCTATCGCTGGACCGTCGGCCTTCCCGGGTAAGGTGCATTTTGCGCCTCATATTGTCATATTCAGGGTTGCCACTGTTCCTGCTGTGGCAGGATTTCGTGCTTTTTGAACCGGCTGTGAAGAGGTTTCCGGCTTTATCCTGCTTTTCCGGCCAAAAAAATCGCGAGTCTGTGTCTATCGCTGGGCCGTCGGCTTTTCCGGGTAAGGTGCGCCCCATATTCTTTGGCGACGTTACCCCCCCCCCCCCCCCCCCCCCCCCCCCCCCCCCTTCGGGCAAAGTCATTTTCCTGCTTCTTTTCCGGCCAAAAACCTCGCGAGTCTGTGCCTATCAGCACAGCACCCGACCACTACAGCTCCCCCCCCCCCCCCCCCTATCAGCACAGACCCTGACCGCCGCCGCCGCACCCCCCCCCCCCCCACCCCCCCCCGCTTTTCACATTCTTCGGGCAAAGTCCTTTCTTCCTTCCACTGGCTCCCTGTAGTTTGGCTTTCCTTCCATTCAGATTTTGAGGGTCAATTTTCAGGCTTTTTGTCTCTCAGAAAGTGGCAGCCCTGCATGCGGGTTCCTTGCCTTGCCAATTTGCTATGGCAATTCACATACATCTCTCCTACTTGAATGCTTTCTTAAACAACAACAACAAAAATTTAACGGTTTTGACTTTCAGACGTTTCATAGCAAAAGACCATGGGCCCTCAAAATTTACGAAAGGACCCTAAAAAATATGAGGGGGGGGGGGTAGGGCTGTGGACAATTAGGAGATAACATAATCTTGGTTTTTTTTGCTGATTACAGTTGGAGCTTGCACCTCTACCTCGCCAGCCAGTGGTACCGGTCGGGGAGCCAGTGCCACCACTTGGGGAACGTTTGTGTCAGGAATCCAATCCAAGCGTCACGTGTCTCTCGGAATACGACCGCAGCGAGTGCCATTTTTTCTCCCCAAAGATCAGCCATGCGGTCTCGCCAGATGCTCAGCAAGAACCATCATTCTCGCCGAGCAACAAACTCAAGTCTTCACAACCCAAACCGCTGTTTGAGGTTCCTTCAAGATCACTGCAGAGCAAACATTCGGAAGGTGGCGCTTCACGGTCGCCACGTGGAGGAAAGACGGAAACCATTGGGGCAGCAAAAGTTGAGACAGTTTCAGACACAAAAAAGGCAGCTTTTGTTGAATCAAATTCACCTGGACTTGCTCATGTAGGGAGTCGCTGGGTCTCGGCTGCCTGCTAGAAGACATTCTGATGACAGTGTTATAAAGTCTACAGCATCGAATAAAGACAGTGACGCAGTGTTTTCAGGAAGTAAAACCGCAGCGCCAGAACCATCGTCCCCAAGGCAAAGACCATCAGGGTCATGTAGGCCTGTCCCTGACACTTCAAGGTCACCAAGACCAGTGCGGGACAGGTCAAGGTCACCAGTGTCAAGACGTGAAAGGTCGAAGTCACCCAGACCTGTGTGCAGCAGCTCAGTGTCACCAGTGTCGCCAGTGTCGCAGCGGATTACCAGAAGTAGGTCAAGGTCACCAGCACCAACTCATTTGCTGGCAGGGCCGAAAGCCAAAGATCCAACCCCCAAAGAGCAAGAGACATTACTGTCAGGATATGATGACCCCCCTGTGTTAACACCGGAAAGTATTGCAAGGACGCCGTCTCCATCATACATTTCTCAGAATGAGGTGGATGATGAGGACTTTGGTGAGAATGACATTGAGAGCGATAGGGAGAGTATTGGCTGGGAGATACCTCCTACGCCAGGTCGCAGCTTGGGAGAGGCGAGTCCGTATCCCCATGGTCACATGACTCCACATAGAAGGACGATCGTGCCTGCTAACGCTGTGTATCGAAGTGCAACACACGCAGCACCAAAGACGGTGAACAGACGCAGCAGTACCAGTGGTGATGAGACGGACTTTGGCGGTGAAAGACAAGTTGGACGTTCACACTTAGAAAAAGCAGATTGTAGTGGTGACAGAACAGGAAAAGAGCATACTGCATCTGCAGAGAGTAAAAGAACTGGTGTTACTTCACTGTTCAGTGAAATTCAAAGGACTGCGACATCATCTTCGCCGGCAAGGTCCAAAGAAAGGGGTGGTGCAGAGCCAAAGGCAAAAGTTAGGCGAAAAAGCAAGGACTTTGTTAACGATCTCAGTGACAACGACGATGTGTTTGACAATCCGTCTTCATCGAATCACAGTTCCAGCAGACATTCCCATGGCATGGGGACAGGGTCAGAAAGTCGACGCAAGATTCCAAAGTCAAGTACAGAAGTTTCCAGGACTTCTCACAAACCAAACAAGAGCCTGTTGGAAAAAGAAAACGGGTGAGCATTGCTCACAGTGTGCATCATTTGCCCTCTTTGGCCCTAGTGGGCAAATAGTGAATTTCACAAGAGTTCGTCCTTTAGCAGTGATGTTCCCAGGTTGGAGGTACCATAGGAAAATGTCCTTGGCCCGCATGTAAAAGTCGGGGCCAGGGAGTTTAGCCCCAGGTTAGAGTCTAACCTCGAACTGAACTAGCTCTAGGGTTAAATTTTCTGTTGTTTTTTGTTTTAAATCAGGAAGCGGGCCCATTCCAGCAAGGTGCCTATGCTGTTATAGAAGGATTTTTGTCTTTCTTTCTTCGCTTCCTTTTTTATTTAATTTTGTTTTGGGGTTTCTTTTGTCGTAGTCTGGGTTAGGCCCGTAGCCGTGGGTAAATTAACCTCGAGTTTTACATACGGGCCCTGGACACCAAAAGCAATAGGACATGGTGTCCTTACAACACAAATTTAGAGGACTCTGTCTGCACACACACACACACACACACACACACACACACACACACACACACACACACACACACACACACACACACACACACAATGACACACCCACCCACACACACACCCTTTAGAGAAAAAACAAAAACAAAACCTTATCTGCACTGACACTTCGAACCTTAGTGATAGTCACATTGGTTTCATGTCTTATGTAGCCGCGAATTAGTCTTTGTTGCTCGCGCGGCGTTAAGCCCTAACTAACTAACTAACTAACTCATGTCTTATGCATGTCTCAGTATGCCCTTGTTGAATGGAAATCTATGGGACAGTGGACTGCAACAGTGAAGCTTTAATGGGACATTTCTCCTGAAAGGGGCCCATGGCATTAGGACATTTACAAATTTTATCTGACTGATTGACGTCCAAGCCCTTTGAACATCACTGCCTTTCAGGTCAGGGTCGTGGTGACCTTGTGGTGATAGTTCGATCACTGTGCCCATTACATTGCCATAGTGCAATTTGCATATGGTGTAAATGGCCCTATAGAGAGTGTGAATGACCCTATACCAACACAGACAGCTTGTACTTCCGGTCTGTTTGCGTACATAATTAATTGGTTCATTTGTGTGTGCAGTTCTTGTAGTTGTTTTGTTGGTGCTTTGTTGTTGTGTGTGTGTGCACTCATACGTTTTATATGTATGAGCCAGGGCATGTTACTTTTCTTCTGCTGATTAAACTTAGAGTATCAAATAGGTTATTGATAATTATTTATCTTACAAGTCATCCCCCCCCCCCCCCCCCCCCCACCTCCCCCATGACCAGGTGTCAAACATATGCATGTTCATAAATGCCTCCATTATGATTTTTAATTTCAGGTTTGCTGAGGGGCATGCATCGAAGCATCCTGTAGGTTCTGTTAGAAGCAAGGACCGGAGGGCAGCAAGTAAGATCACAATACTGTTACATTTAGTATTACTCTTCTTGTGTACTAGGTGCTACACTGATAAAATGTGGCCCGTTCTCGCGAAAGGGACCGTAAGTTGTGCTAGGTCGAACGCCACTACAGGCGAAAAGAGTGTTGGGGATCAGCATGGCCGCCTGTTGGATAGCCAACTTCAACTGCTGATATCTCTGTCAATTACAGTAGTACAGCTTTCATTCTTATATTGAATATTCTAAACTGCATAACCAGTAGATTGCAGTAATATATATATATATATATACACCTATATCAGAATTGATAATATTCAACTTATGGTTCTTTGTGTGAGAACAGGTCACAAGTGATTTTAGTTTAAGTGTTCCTTTATCAGGCACATGTATATGTGCGTTGTTTACGCAGAGATTTCAGAATCTCATTCTGACGCAGAGATTTGGGGGCTGTACGTCATTGTGACGCACAGTTTTCAAGACTTGCAGTATTAAAACGACACGCCTCAGATGGTCGCTGGAATTGGAAACAACAAAGAATTATGTACCCTAGTGCTGGGTTTTCCGATTCATAAAACACGTGTTGTCTTGTAAACAATGGGTCCGGTCAAACCCTTTGATTTTACAAAATGACTCTCTGAATTTGACAGAGAGGGTCAAAGTGACCATCAGTTTTGAAAGCTGTAAGGAACACAGATTTATTCAGCATGCTTCTGCAAGATTTCTAACTGCCAGGTGGGGCCTGTTAGTGTTACTACTGGGGCAGTCGGTGGTCTATTGATCAAGACTTATAGTCACCAATGCGAGAGGGCAGGTTCAAGTCCCACTCGGGTTGAAGAATTTTTCTTTATCTTATGTGGCACCATTCATTCGGGCCGACAGTCAGGGGTTCTCTCCAGGTACTCTGGCTACCTCCCCCTCTGCTTTGAAAATGTACGGCCCACAAAATTAAAAATAAATGCAATTCTAAAATTCCGGAACTTAAATCGCTGAGCTGGCCCTTCACACCGCGTGATTGTAATGTGTTCATGTCCGGTGTGTGAGACTGAGAGAATGCGTGTGATTCATGTGAGCGTGCGTGTTGGGTGTAGCTCGCGGCTCTATGAGCTAAATATTTGGGATAAAGCACGTGCACCTATATTAATGAGATGATTATTACTTCCTCCCTTCAGTGATTCATCTCTTTTATCAACTACCGGGAAGGTTTTAGCAAAGGGGTGTGCCGCAATGTCTTATTCATGATGTGAAAAAAAAAAAACTATTTCAGGAACACACAGAAGTAAAACATGCAGTATTGTATGTGCTTTTGGGTTTTTTTTTTTTTTGGCATTCAAAGGGACACGTGTTGTGGTTGTTCCAATTAAAAGCATTTTCACCAATGGAGTTTGTATGGCACAGTCTCAAAGAAGATTTCTTAGAGATTGGGTGGCGTTGCCGCGTGTGCAGGGGCTTTACTTATAGCACAGAGATGCCGTCTTCATTGACCTGAACTAATAATAATAAAACGTACAGGGCGCCTGTCCCAGGGGACCAAGCTCTAAGCGCCTTAAAGTTTTAAAACAGCAAAAACTGAAGTAAAAAAAAACATAAAACAAGGCATTCTCTCAACTTACAATAGATCAGTAGATGAATAACAACTGATAAAGTAAAAAAGCACTGATTAAGAACAGAATATGCAGGTGAAATAAAAGAGGACCAGCATAGACAAAACACAAATGAATTAAAAACAAAGACCAAACGCAAAGAAGATATGATGAAACAAAACACAGTTGAAATAAAAACAGTGGTAAGAACTAAAAACAAAAGCATAGACTGGAGAGCATTCAACTATAAGCTATAAATATATTTTCAAAACTGGGCTTACTACTCAGCTGTGTCATGTCCGCTATGCCCTTGCCATCTTTTAGTTTAGATTTCTTAGTTTAGTTGCATAGTATTAGACTTGGACATCACACATTACTTTAGGATCTGTGTTTAATATGTATGGATTTATATGTCTAGATAAATTAATGTGTGTGTGTGTGTGTGTGTGTGTGTGTGTGTGTGTGTGTGTGTGTGTGTGTGTGAGAGAGCCAGAAGAAAATTTTCTGCCATCGACAGACAATAAAGTTATATTGAATTGAATTGAATTGAATTGAATAAGCCAGCTAATACCTTAAAAGAGAGCAGTGGTGAACAGCTAACAGCATATATTTAAGACGTACACTATAAGACTAACTATACATGCACGTGTTACAACCCTTGCATATTTTGAGATCACAGCTCATACAGTTGTAGAGAACAGTTAAGTGAACTTTCCGCTGTTGTTGTTTGGTTTTTTTTAACAGGGGACAAGCAGTTGTTGGATGTGCGAGTGACTGTAGAACGAGTTTCTGCAGAAGACTACTCTAAAAACAAGTTTAAAAATAACCCAGCAGTTACATTAAAGAACAGATCTCAAGACTTAACACCAGCACGTAAGTAATCTTTATCACAGTTAACCATGTATATTACAAAGGTCTGGTAGCTGTGTTACCTCCTTTTATTCGAATATGTTTAATATGTATGTGTTTAATATGTATGGATTTATATGTCTAGATAAATTAATGTGTGTGTGTGTGTGTGTGTGTGTGTGTGTGTGTGTGTGCATGTGTGTGTGTGAGCCAGAAGAAAATTTTCTGCCATCGACAGACAATAAAGTTATATTGAATTGAATTGAATTGAATTGAAAATGTTATAAAATGAGCATATAAATTTACGAGAATAGTGTCCCACTTTTGATGACCAGGTCACTCTGATTCATGTTGCTTACTGCCATGTCAGTCAGATATGTATAGTTCCCTGTTGTCCCTTAAATCTGGTCTTGCTGAAAACAGAAAATTCTGGACTACCGCTGGCTTTTTCAGCATGACAGTTCTACAGGACCAGGATTAATCCCTAATTAAACCCTATTTATTATTCTTAATCTGTCGAAGTCAAAGTTAATAGTCAAAAGATTTTATTCCTTTCTCTCCTGTCTGCATGGGTGTGGAGGAATGGACAAAGTCAAAGGAAAGACATGCATAAAAAGTGCAACAATGACATTAACAACAACAAACATACAACAACAAACATATATGTACCTTTGGCAGCAGCATTATCGAGCTTTTACATGATGGAACAAAATACACTTGCAGGACATTTGCAAGTTTGGAAAACTGTACAGCATCTCACACACACACACACACACACACACACACACACACACACACACACACACACACACACACAGGACTGCGTTCACAATACCAGTTTTAAAATATAATGTAAGAGCATTTATCATGATGCCAGTTAAACAGTACAGAAAAAAAATCCTGCAAATCTAACCAGTACCTGTGTATTTAATGGCTGTAGCCAATATATGACAGACCTACCAGGTCATTGTGGTACGTGCACGTACTGAACTTCACTTTACATCCTAACTTTGTTACTTTCCTTTAAGCCTGATAGATTCTTAATACAGCCTTCACAAAAAGTTAAGGACCACTTGCAAATATCATTCAACTTTGTCGTGGTGGCATGCTGTTGTAGTGCTGAACATTGCTGAAACGGCGGCTTATGTAGGCAAACAAATGAGCACAGTTCATAACCAAGGATGCATTCTTTGACCTGCATCTCATTTTTGCCATGCAGAAAGCCCCAGGTATCGCTCACTGAACACTGAAACTCGGTCTAGTTTTGCCAAAATTGCAGATTTTCAAACGCGCCAAGCATGCTGTGTGACGCGCACGTGCCATCCACACAGTGGTCGCCATGTTCACTAATTACCCCTTAACCTTGCTACCGAATTTTACGGGAAAAATCTTATTCGTTTATTTTTTCTGATTTATTGAAACTGTCACCCATTATGTTGACTGGTCCTTAACTTTTTGTGAAGACTGTATGTATTTATATCCTGTTTTATTACATGCTTTTTTTTTTTCTTTTTCTAATGGCCTGGCAGAGAAGGGCCTAGATAAGCCGTGAAATAATCTGTGTTGCTTGCGCGGCGTAAAGCCCTATCTAACCCTTTTCAGTGGTAGTATTACAGGTAACACTTGATCACAATACCCACTTACTCCAAGCAGTATCGGCAGCAGTAGGTAAAATGGTTAATGCCAGTAATCTGAACAGGACTATCCTGCTGTAAACTAGGACAGTGTTAGGTTAGGCATTGTGAAATCTATGGCAATGTTGCTTTATCGATTTTCATGTCTTTTTTTCAGCTGGCAAGCCAAGGACACAAACTCCGAAGGACGCACCTTCTAGCAGAGAGAACAGAATGGAACAAGCAGGTGACAGGAACATGCAGAAGAAGCCATCCGCTGAAGGAGAACCTTTGTTTGGCAGAGAAAAGGACAAAATACAGAAATCAACAGCGGCCAAACCTACATCCTGGGCTTTGCCAGGCAAAGGGAGAGCACAGGTGTCAAGGGGGAGAACTGTTGTGAGCAAGGAAAAGGGTGGAGTTGATTATTCAGGGGACTGGCTCATGAAGGAGATCGAAAAAGGCAAGCAGGCTGTGTTCAGAGACAAGTCACAGCACAGGAAAACGAGAGACAGATCAAAAGAAGTAGTGAAAGACAAAGGTGTGTCGGAAAAAAGCAAAGAAAAAAGCAAAGACAGAAAGTCTTCTGTGGAGATTCACGAGACAAGAGCCGGGAGGCAGGGAACACACAAAGAGCCAATTTTATCAGGGGACGAACGAGAAAACCCGCGTCAAGTCCGTAAAATAGCCATGCGAAGACCCAGAATGCCAAAGATTTCAGAGGACAAAAAGGACTCGCAAAAGCCTAGTGGCCCTGAGAATAAGCCAGCTCGGAAGAGAAGAAGACGGAGGAAAAAGAAAGAGGAAGATGACGACGATGATGATGATGATGATGATCTCAACGACGAGGAAGGAGGAGAAGAGGAAACCCTAGAAGATGGAGTCGTGTGGTATGAGGAAGAGTGTTGCGACTCGGATGTATGCAGTCGTCCCAAAAATCGCCGCGTGGAATGGGTTTGTATTGTATTTTTGTCTGTCAGCTTGTAGTTGCTGTTTAGCTGAGGGGGGATTTTGGTGTTTTTTGTTTTGTTTTGTTTTTGTTTTTTGTTTGTTTGTTTTTTTGCTTTAGAGAGACATGGCAGTGACATCTTTCTCATAGGTCCCCCACCCATCCCATTGTAATTCCTGGAAGTCTGTATGCAACTCACTTCATGAAGGTGTGGTCGGGAGGTTTTGGATGTGTGTGTGTGTGTGTGTGTGTGTGCGTGCCTGCCTGTGGATTTGGGTGTATGTGTGTGCGTGTGGAGGTGGGAGATACATGGGTACATCCAGTGCTATAATGGATGTGCAAAAAAAAAGGGATGCATCGGAAGACAGGTAGTGGGTGTGCTTAGATGGACATATGTTCATAGCAGTCATTAACTCATTCAGGACGGGCCGATTTTTCCTCAGCCATCCCCTGTAAACGGGCCGCTCTGTGAGGTTCAGGAAAAAAACATGAAAAAAATAACAAAACAAGATACAGACTTGGAATTTTCAGGGTAGTTTACTAACATATTTATGCAGCTACTGCTGAAATTTCAACGCACATTTACAAACTTGAATATCTTTGTTGTTAGTCATGTTGTTAAAAAAAATCATGATTCGCATATATACGGCTGTTAGTCTGAAACCGATGTATGCTGTAGGGCCACATATGCAGCCGTTCGTCCGGAAAGAGTTAAAAGTGCTTTTGATGAATAGGTATAAATCCGGGGTCATATTTGGGTGTGTTTAAACGGTTATGCAGCCGAACAAATTTGTTGGGGAGTGCTTGGCTAAATGGGCAAGCATAGCAGCGATTACAATTTGCTTTGGATAAATAGGTGTGCTTCAGGTATCATTTGTGTGTGCTTGTTTGATGGGTATGCTGCAGGAATCACGCGGGAATGCTTCAGCGAAGGCGTATGCATAGCAGCAATTAAAATGTGCTCAGGGTAAATGGGTGTGGGTGGGTGAGTGGGCGTTTAGGAGTTTAACATCCTTTTCCACCACGTAAGGGTGATATCAAAGACGGGGCAACGAGAAAAAGGCCAGTACAAATATTTGGTCCCACTGAGATTCAAACTCGCGACCTGAGCATTGAGAGTCCAACGCTCTACCATTGATTAATGAGTATGCATACCAGTGATTACGTATATATATGGATATGCATGTACATTGCAGCAATTAACAGTGAGTTTGGTTGCCAAATGACATGCTGCAGAGCTGGGACGGGTTTGCTTGGGAGAATTCGTGTGCATTCCAGATCAAACGGGTATGCTGGGGTGACTGGATGAAGCAGGGATGTGCTAGGGTGAACGGTTGTGCAGCAGGCTACATACAGGGTGAAAAGTGTTACATGTATATGGGGTGGTGGGGGGGGGGGGTACTGTTGTTGATGGGGTGGTATTCTGTGCTGATGTTGAATTGTACTTACATGTGCAAAAAATAGAGATTTTCACATTTTGTGCTAGCTTTTTTTTCTCATTGCTCCATCTCCATCACCTGTTCATGATGGAAAAGGATGTTAAATCTTGTAAGCAGCCAGGCATCTTTACACACGTGGTGGAAAAGGACGTTAAACTCCCAAAACACCCACCCACCCGCCAGCCATCTTTATCATTAAGATAAGATAAGATAAGATAGATTTATTGCTTCTTAGTTACAATTAAGAAGAATTTGCTTTGCTCCTCTTGATAATAAAACACAATTGATATACACAAACATACCATATAAATACATATACACATTCACACACTCGGTCATTAGGAGCCCTATGTGCCTGTTCTTCACAAACATTTATTTTCTTTTGTGTGTGTGTTTCCAGGTACAGTGTGACGATTGTGACAAGTGGTACCACACTGTTTGTGTTGGCTGCAACCTAGCAGAGGTTAAAGACGAAGACTTTCACTGCGGATGTGTTTGAATTGCATCCCGAGCAACAGCTTTTGTCACTACGGTGACCGCTTTAGCTTCGTGCATGCTCTCGTCTTTGTGATTTCTTTTCCAGTACTTAATGCTTTAACGTCCATGTCGTTTCAGGAACAAAGCCTCACTGTGGATCAATCAAAACTTCTTATCTTGGCCATCCACGTGTTTGTCAGAGATTATACGCTTGTTATGCGTTAGGCATTGTACTTCATTCCAGGAAGCAAGAAAACTTTTTTAGGGCTTTGCTGGAATGGAACGCAGCAGTATTGATGTACAGTGTCTTTTTTTGTGTGTGTGACACATTGTCAGAATTACTCACTGGCTATGGGAGGGAGAACACTTCTCTAGATCTCATCTACTGACTTAATGTGACAGTGTCAAGGTTGCTCCTTTATTTTTGAGGATTTACAATGTGCAGCAGTCTACCTAGATCTGTAGACTTGATTTGTCATTATCAAAGTTACATTTCTGAATAGGTACCTCATGACTCTGCAGTTATCAATTGTAAATTGATACATGTATTGCATCTGTGCGAGAACTGAGGAGTGCACTTTCTGTTCGTACTTTCACTGCACCACATAAGCACAGATTGCTTACACGTATGACATCAACTTGAAGTGCATAAGAATCAATATCAGGCCAATTTTTTTTTTAAAAAGTTTGAGGTTTCATGCCCCCTCCACCCCTGCAAGTTGTGGCTGATAAGTTTGTTTTTTGTTTGTTTTTTTTGCTGTTGTCTTTTTCATGTTAGGTAGGTGGGGGGGGATTTTGTGTGTTTTTTTTTTTTTTTTTTTTTGGCAAGTGTTTGTTTGCAAAGAAAAATGGGGTAAGCCAGCAAAGCTAAAACAAACTTAAAAAAAAAAAAATTGACCTCGAACATCTATAACCGGAACTGCCACAGTTATTTGCACCTGCTGAATGCAGATTTATGTGGGCAACAGATGTAACCGCAAACAATGTGCAGTGCTGTAACTGCAAACTAACACCTCCTCCGCAGTGCAGTTTTCCTTTTGAAGAAGGTGCGACCTGTTGTATTGATCTAGCGCTGTTGTTACGACCTGCATCTAGTATGACATAAACGAAGCGGATAAAGATTATTTTGTACTCTTGTGTAAACCTATTACATGTGCATGGCAAACTGTTACAAAGAGGCAGGGTTTCGTATCCACACTGGACATCGGGTCATAGACCGAATCAGTTTTCAGGGCTTTAAATCTTCCTCCGTTAGAAGGATTTCCACCTTTACCTAAAAGTTTCCCTCCAAAGTAATAATGCGTTTTCTGCTCTCAAACACTTGAAATCATGCCAATCATGCCAAACTGCGCAGATTTTAGTCTTATTTTAGAACATTTTCCGGGTGAGCATCTCCCCGGATGCACAGAGCAGACGCACGCTCATGGATTAGCCATTTTGTTACTAAATGTTACAAACATTTCCTCCTTTTAGATCATGGCCAATTTTGAAATGTCCGATTACTTTCTCACCAAGGCAAACGTACGTCCTGCCGTTAATGTGCTGTGGTGGTCATGATTCGGGACAAAATTAATGCCCCATACTTTTTCGGTCATCCAGGACAGTTGTCCTGTTACAGTTCTCACGGATACAAAATCATGCAGAGGTCAAGCTTTGCAGGTTATGAATGAGCGACTATCAAACTCAGCTTTAAAAAGATAATGTTTTTTTTGTCCATACTTAAAGGGGCTAATGCCACCAGGTTTATTCTCACAGATCGCTCTGAATTGTCTTTATGGTATCTATCATCACACCACTTAGACACATGGACAGTGACACCGTCTGTACTGCTGGCACTGAGCCAACAAGCGTACTCAGTGACGCAGCAACCACTGAGTGCTCCAGCAGTGAAACAACAGTTGTAGAATTTGGATGTTTGACTGATCGCGCAAAGTGTAATCAACATTGTATAGGATTAAGAGCTGTACTATTCATCAAGATAGAGTACCGTAAAGCAAATAAAAGCGACATAAAAGGGACAGAAACCACTTAACTTTGACAAAGGACGGCACATGTCGACGTTTCGGCTTTTGCCTTCTTCAGGACATAAACAAATGGGACATAACTTCAACAAACAAACAAAAGGTAACTCTGCGGACTCCATGCAAAAAACAAAATTGCAAGACTTGCTGTCATGTCTCAAAAGTGACTTCTGTCAAGGGCCCCAAAGGAAAAATGACCATCAAACGCCATAAATTTGTTTATGTCCTGAAGAAGGCGAAAGCTGAAACGTCGACCTGTGCCGTCCTTTGTCAAAGTTAAGTGGTTTCTGTCCCTTTTATGTCGCTTTTTATTTGCTTGTAACCACTTCGCAGTCATTACCGTTTCCGTTTCTAGAGTACCGTAAAGTTTGGTCTGTTGAGCGCACCTCTATATAAGCCGCACCCTCTAAGTTAAAAAAAGGATTTTTTTTTTCACTAAAAAGCTGCACTGGCTTATTAGCCGCAGATATATATACAACTACATTACTATGTACAGACATGTACGTCAAAGATTATCAATGAAAAGTCATTGCAGCTTTTCCGTGCAGCTAGATATTGTCACAGATCTAAAAGCATTTCAGTGAACATTATCAGTGACCATTCACTCAATATACATGTATACAGCAGAAATCAAGTTCATAATCTTGTAGTGAGTAGTGAGTGACAAGGAAGCTAAAAATAGACAAGGGTGTGATGCTCCTGGTATTGGAAAAATCCGCTAATAAACCACATCATCATTTAAGCCGCAGGGTTTAAACCTGGAGGGAAAAGTTGCGGCTTATAGTCCGAACTTCACAGTATTTCCAGCGTACAGGCGCAATCACAAGCAAAACTGTTCCAAAACATGTTGGCTTAGCAAACATGGAATAAGCCCATTTAACCTGTACTGTACAGCATGGGTGAGAAACTTCCGTTAGTCGTATGCAAATACTCATTTTCCTCTGAATATCACAAAAATGGAAAAGAAGCTTTGTGGCCCCCCCCCCAACCCCTCCCCTAATATAATTTAGTATTATACATGTATACTCTTTCTAGCCGGAGACATACCAGTGAATGTCTGCCCTAGTAGTACTAGTGCATGGGTTTTTTGGTGTGTTTTTTTTTTTAATATTTTTATTGACAATTACGCAATTGTCAGAGCTGGAAATTTATGAAAACAACAAGAAAGATGGATGTCTCAATCATGGAGGTAACATTTAGTACATTTACTTATTATACACATTTATACTACTCTACCACTATTACAAGTCATGGTTGAAAAATCCGTAATTTGCCATGCGTTAACATTGTACCCATAAAAATCACGTGATCTATGGATGTACCTAAAAAGTGCACATGCACTACCTCTAGCAATGTTCCAGCAGCGTGTTCTGACTAAAGGATTTACGCCCTGAAGTGACTCAAAAGGTGACCGAAGAATAATTTGCATCATGTGACATGACATGGTTCGATCTCGTACCTGAATGAGAACAAAGGAGCTTTACCAGTTACTGGATTTGGAATCGTTTTGATTAGTTTTATCCACAGTCAGTCATGTTTGTGACAATCGTAAGCCTAGTTCCTCCTCTTACTCAAACAGAGGCTTCGAATCAGACGTACTGATCAACTTATCCAAGCTGATGGACAATGTGAACTGAAGTAAAGCACCTCAGAGATGCCACGTGAAGCATTTGCATTGCCAGTGTCAGCTTTCAAATCAAAGAAATGCAGGTATGACACCACCCTCGTTGGTTGATTTTTGACAAAAATATGCTTGTTATAAAACTCATATTTTTTTTGTCAAAATCAACAAACTCATGTGGTGTATTTTAGATGATGTGAGGCATTGTGAAAACTTTGTGTATATTCTGTGAGCTGGCTTTGTAAGCTTTAATGAGATTACATGGAGATAAAGAAAAAGCATATTATACTGTACCAAAGGTATTGTTGTGCTTCTTACAATCATGTCACATTGCTTGTACACCTTTTCTTGACTTCTGCATGTTGTGTACTTTGCATAACACTGATTTAGCTCTAAGCAGGATATTGTGCAACAATATAAAATGTTCCATAAGTTTTCTGCATTACGTAGGATTATACAGAGTACATGTGTCTGTGGTGTTCATACAGTCATCGGCCATATATGGAAAATGATTGTGTACGTAGGTGTTTATCGTTGTGCTTGGTGGCATTTTTATTTTGAACTCCTCAACTTACAACTTGGTGCTTTTTTTTTTGCAGAATTAACGTTTCTTGTTTTGAATGTACAACCCAAGGTGTTCAGTCACGTAACTTGTCAGTTAAATATGTCAGGTTATGTTATGTCAGCATTATCGCTCACGTAGTGCAGTGAAATGTTTGTGTTCTGTTTCCTTGTGTACTATGTTTTGGAGGAGTTTTGCTTGTGAGTGTGCCTTTCCGCTCGAAATTGTATCACTTAACCCTTTCAGCCCTTGCTGGTTCCAGGCCTAAGTGTTGTCCCTGTCCTGGGCACTTTTTTGCCTAGCCAGTCAGTCAGTTAAAAAAACCAAAATCGGTCAAACCCATGTGTAGGCCTGATCGATACAAAGGAAAGGAAGTGCAAAGCAGAGTAGTGCCCCTTGCTTCATGAATATTCAGTAGTCTGGCCAATGAGGAGCGAGCAGAAATTTTCACTGGCTCGCAGGTACATGTACCTGCATAGGCATACGCGGAGCGTTCCTCGCACAGGTACATGTACCTGCGTAGGGCTGTGTAATAATGATTAGTCGAGCTGTGAATGCGAAACAGCGCCACCTACAGGCTTCGGTAAAACTTCCACTTCTTCTACTCAGCGGTCTACTTTGCTACAAATCTCTCACTTGGTCTTTGCATTATGCGCATCACACGTACCTTCTTTTGGCTCCGTGCCAACATTTGGGGTGCTGTCAATTGTGTCCAGGTGCCAAAGTATACAACCCCATGCATTTGGCTATTCTGGCCCCGAAATATTGAAATTGGACTCCATGAATGGTGTAAAAAATTAATAAATAAAAATAGATGAAAGCTCAGTGAAAATAGGACTGACAATGCTATTGAGCTTACGTCTTTGGTCTTACTGGTGAAAGCCTCATATACTAGTACATATACATTGTTTAAAAAAAAAAATTAAAAAAAATCAAACTGATGATGGAATTAATATGCAGTACACAGCATTTTGTTGAGCAGGAAATTACTTACCTTGTCGAATAGTGTGTGCAAGCAATATCTGTGATAGGCATTTACATTTAATTCTGTATCTAAATTATGTGGACAAAATTTTATCCAGAACGAAATCCATGGAGGATTAGCAAGGGGATTTTGAAATGGTTTGGAGTAATCAGATTGGTGGTTTATGATTTTGGGGTTTTTTGGGTTTTTTTTTTTTTTTTGGGGGGGGGGGGGGGGGGGTCTCCTAGATACAGAAGCATAATTATATGTGCAATTGTGTTCAGTATGTGTGATGTGTTCTGTGGGGGGGTAGGGGGGGGGGGGGGGGGGCTCCTAGATACAGAAGCATAATTATATGTGCAAATGTGTTCAGTATGTGTGATGTGTTCTGTATGGTTTTGTTAAATTAGGAAATTTTTTTATCTTCCTTTTTTTTTTTCTTTTTTGGTAACGATCATGTATGTTATGTTGGAACAGTTACAGTCATATGCTTTTTTGTACGTTTCCATTTCAAGTGCAGTGTACGTGTATCTTACGCTGGAAGTGCCGTATTCCCTTGCCTTTGTTTGCTTTAATTTACATTTCATTTTGCTTTGCTCACATGACGTCATTTTTTTTTTTTTTATCAGCTTTACAAGCTTGATCTCTGGTGATTACATCTGGACTAGAAATCCTGCCTGTGAAAAGTTATACCGCCTATTTTATATGTGTATATATGTGCATTCTCTTGAAAATCGATTTCTGTATGTGTTTCTATTTGTGTGTGGTGTGTGTGTGTGTGTGTGTGTGTGTGTGTGTTCTAACTTTTGAAGCATTGCTTTCCGAGCTAATTGGTCTACTCTTCTCTATATGTGCATCATAAAAAGTGCAGTTTTGGGTTTTCATTTTATAAACTGCATGTTTTGCAAATTGTTCTGTGCTTGTTGGCCTTGCTGTGATCAATAGCAAATCAGCACTTGGATTTTGTTTACTCCCAGGGTCCACAGTTGTAACTGAGGTCCATTGTCTTACTACCTGCTGCCTTCCTGGGACCGGGAAATTCAGAAACATCAAAGGATCTCAAGTTATGAGGGCAGTAAAAAAGAATTGTCAATGTAGAATGCCTCCTACACAGTGACTAGAATGCCTCCTACACAATGACTAGAATGCCTCCTACACAATGACGTGTGTATAGTCCGTTTGCCAAAAAAAATGTGGGTAGGTTTTCACCGATTTCCAGGAAACGATCGATACGCTTTCCTTGAACATTGTCAGAAGAAAAAGTGAGAAACCAAATTCCATTTTTGTCTCCATCTCTGTATCATGCTTAAGCCTCCATCCTTACGGTGACAAAAAAATACAAAATTCAACTCTTAAAGAGGCCTCAATCCATAACATCTTGGGACACGTTTCCATTATATTTGGTATGTCCCGTATAAAGTTACATCTAAATGTTGCACGTGCATGTCCAGTTCCCCTGCCGTCAAAGCAAAAGGCATGTTGTGCTACAGTGCGTGTCAGGGGAAATCCCGTGATTCACCTACAGCCAAATACAGCGATCGTCAAATGTGTCAGGACCAAGGTAGCCATTCGGGCTACTGCCCTGAACAAAACTGGTAGCCCGAAAAAAATTCTGGAAGCCGGAGTGGCTGCTAGGTTCTGATTCATCTCAGAATTCCTGCTCGCCATTGGGGCTACCGCTACCGGAGCTTTCACTCGCCCGACGTTAAATTTGGTAGCGGAAGCGAGCGGGCGAGCGCATTTGACGATCGCTGCAAATATGAGGTGTAGTGGAGGTAAACAAGCTCGACAGTTTGACCTAATTTATGCAAAATTAAATCCCCCATATACTGAGCAAAAACTACAACACAGACAGTAAAGCAAAAAATATATCCAGTTGGGTCTCTGAAAACAGCATACTGTTTGTGCCTGTAGACTTTTCATAAAGTGAATAGTTTCAGAGATAATTTATAAAAAATGCCTGCATTTTGGGGGGCATTCGGACTATACAAGCATTTCAGAGACTGCCAAGCGTTCTCAAAAACTTTATTTGCTACTGTACTTCTGAATGCTCTGTGCTTTTCATTCCATTTACATTGCCTGTGCACTTTCAGTGGGTGCTTACATCAAGCTAGGTGTATGGAGGGTCAAAAACTTTGAAAAGCCGGCGTGTTGTGGTAAACATCCGTGGTTTTAGCCCTGACACCTAAAGAGCAGTGTGCTTCCATTATGAAAACAGCTATCGGATGAAAATTGTTATACAAGCAGTGTGTCTGTGCTGAAATGCGCGCGCACGTGTGTGTGTGTGTGTGTGTGTGTTACAAGACCCTGTAAGATTTCATGGCCTCTCCCACCTATAAACTAGTAATGGAACACAGCCCAGTATACGTATACACATAAACACTTGATACAGTGGGAAACCCAGCTACCATCATGTCCATGGAAACTGGTGTGTGTGTGTGTGTGTGGAGATTTTTTTTTTTTTTTTTTTTTGGGGGGGGGGGGTCACTGGTCAACTAGTGCTCGACTAGAAACACATGTTCATGTAAATTGTTATCGAGTTTTCATGTTGTATTTTGTTGACTCAGTCCTGCAAAAGGCATTAACATTCAGACTTGTTTTGTGTCGAGTAACGTTTATATGTGTATATTACATGTACATTTTGCACAAAAGCTCAATTGTCTCTCGGTCGTTTCGCAGTGATACTAATTTTGCATATTGTTTGTTGGAGATGTTTGTGAAATCTAACAATAAAAAGACCAGGAAAAGTGTTTTGCAGTAGTGTTGCCTGCTTTGGTTTTGATCTTTGACGCCAGCCGTTACTTCCTGTGAATGCAGTAGATACACACAGTCAAGCTGTGTCTTAAAGATCTAAGCTCCCAACAAAAAGCTTTCCGAAGTGTGAACAAATTTTACAGAGTCGACTGTGCAAGCACAGTCAACTCTGTCACAGTTGCAGAGTTTTCAGCGCTTCGGTGACCCTTATAAAACCAGAGCACGAGTTTGCTGTGACATTATTTGGCTTTTGGTCAGTGAGCGAGACACATTGCTACAGTGTCCAGCGCTGGGATGTTGAGTGCTGCATGATCTTTCTCGCACAGTGTCAAAACGCAAACTGAGCTGTGAATCAGGCTGCCCTTGGCTTTTATTGGGGTTTCAGGGACGCTGAAAACACTGCAACTGTGACAGAGTTGACTGTGCTTGCACGGTCGACTCTGTAAATTTGTTTCACACTTCGGAAAGCTTTTTGTTGGGAGCTTAGATTTTTTTTTTTTTTTTTTTGGCTGCCACAACTCTTTGCCGGCTCCAGTGGTGTTCCTCCCTGGTAATGGGTTCGGAAGTTGGGGCAATTTTTATTATGCATGATGATGGAGATGAGATTGATGGTAAGACGATGCAGTTTGGGACTGCGGGACAGGGCCGCATTCCACGCTTCCTGTCATAAATATCCCGGCATTAACCAGGCCCAGGAACTACGGCACCTGCGGTGCCGGCCATGTAATCATCCACACCACAAGACGTGTCATACCAAGGGAAGCACCCCCAAAGTCGCACCTGTGAAGTGGGTGAAGGTCGGCTGTGTGGCAACAGCCTCCCCACTGGGCCCATAGCACACCCGCTCTGGGTAGGATCCGACCTAGGTAGGAAAAATCCCGCTTGCCTCGGTTGGGACTCAAACCCGGGTCTCCTGGTCCAAAGTCCAAAGTGCTAACCACTACACTACGGGGGCCGGTGGAGGTTAGATCTTTAATATTCCCCTGGGTGTCTGTATTGTGTGACCATGCATGCAGTGTTGACCATGTATGTTGTTTCGGGTTAAAACAATCAGACAAGCTGGAAAACACACACACACACAGAACACACAATCTGAATTTTGTTATGTACACATACCATTTTATGTCAACAAAATATTAATATTTACAAGTGTACAAATCATCCTTAAGACCTAAAATTTTCACTGGCAAATTCCCTTTAAGTTTTCCTTGCAGAAAAAAAACAACATGTAGTTAAGTTCAAATAGTTGCACACTTCTTCATTATTAAAGATCGGGAAAATACTGAGAATGAGATGTGTGTGTGTGTGTGTGTGGGGGGGGGGGGAGGGGGAGGCACTGTAAGTTTTACCATGAATTTTGACTCATCCAGCATATGAGCACTGCATGTGTGTGTGTGTGCACGTGTGCACGTGCGTAAAAGTTGACAATAATTGCCACTGAGGGAAACACATAGTAGAGTCTGCAATATTCAAAAGAGGAAGAAGTCCATGGAAATGATGAAGATGCACAGTTCAAGCCTCTGTGAGGTCATCATTGAAATAGAGGTGGACAGCCTGCAAGAAGGAATTGTCGTTCATGCTGAGCTCATAAAAATCTTCATCATCGTCGTGGATTCCATTTTGTTCCAGGGTTTTATTCATTTCCAAGTTGCGTTTGTCATATTTCCAGGTGTAGCTGGCAGCATGCTTGTTGTATCTCAGGTAACGGTCCAGTATTTCAGTCATGATCTCTTCTGAACACACCTGTAAGAAATAAGTTGATTTTTTATTTTTTATTTGCACTTAAACAAGACTGTAAAAAATGCCAACATGATAAACCTACTACTACTACCACTATTATAATATTATTACTGATACTAATGTGTCTAATTTAGCTGCTTGGATAAAAGCGCCTCAACCTGAACCCAACAGGCAGACACAGGAATCGCATGCATTCACTTGCACATCGGAAATCAACGCATCACAATCAAGTGATGTCGAAAGTCAACCTCCCCCCCCCCCCCCCTCTTTTCCATGTTTTGATGCTAGCTCTTTGCACCTGTGTTTTCTAGTTGAAAAATATTGCTACTGACGAAAGGATCTTCATAAAGTGCATTTATTTATTTGTGAAGGCTGAACATTTCAGTCAGCCTCACTCACCTCAATGACTTGTTCTTGTGAAGTCAGCGTGTTGATGATTTTGATGAAGCGCGTCTTTGCAGACAAGATGCCGACCAAATAACCCTCATCCTTCCACCAAGGCCTGCCAAAGTCATTCGCCCAGTTGGTGTCCGGATACGGAGGTGGGATGTGTACGAACCTTCCGTTCGGACAGTACGGGATCACGCATCCCGTCTGTGGATCTACATGTGTTCGGATCTGTAAAACACACACACAAAGTATTAGTTGTTGTTTTTTGTTGTTGTAAAAGCTGAAAAGCTAACTGAAACTTGAATAACACAGATGTGAACGTTTCTCAAATACAACATGTGAAACCTCTTCACATTTAGAAACCACTGGCCTTTGACTAATAAGTGTGTGTGTCTGTGTGTGTGTGTGTGTGTGTAGGGGGTGGAAGGGGGGTGTGTGTGTGGGGGGGGGGGGGGGACAGCCTATCATATACTTCAATTTCATTCTTTATTTTATTCTTTATCTGTACACTATATACCTAAAGGATCAGTTACATAAAATAACAAAAAAAATCACCTCTTTTGTTTTAGGGTTGAACCAGTGTGAAATGTCTTTTCCAGCTGCTGATATGATGGGTTTCAGAAGAACATCACCTTTGAAAAACAAACCACAAAACATATCATAACATACTGTATATCAATAAGCTGCTAGATAACACACACACACACACACACACACACACACACACACACACACACACACACCTGTCTCATCATATATCGTATTTGTCCAACACAAACACAACAACTGCATCTAAAGACGACTTGTTCAGCTCCGAGTTTTCCTTCCATCACTGTTCAATGACACGTACCTGCCTGCGGTATGCTTAAAACCGCAGTTCGTACCCCCCCCCCCTTTGTCATAGCCACAGTTCGCTAACGCAAAATCCACTGACACCTAACTGTATTAAAAAAAAACAAAAAAAAAAAACACACGTTTCCTTTAGAGAAGATAATCACCAGTATCGAACTACGGAAGAGACCGTACGGCAACGTACTTACCTGCATATTTTTGACAAAGTGGTGTCAGATCGTACACTTTCCCAAGAAAAGACACCCACAGGTCATCTATGGTGTTGTGCACTGACACTTCATTCGGTGTAAAGTATTTGGGACGTGACATTTTGGACCTGTCCGCTTTACTGCTGCTCGAAACAGGCAAAAGGAGCCTGGTTGCCAATATCAACAGTAAACCGGAAGTGCACAATTTTTATTTGCTCGGCGAAATTATCTACCCTTACACTTTGTTGGGAATTTATAGATATTCAGAAAAAAAAATTGACCACAGATTTTGTAACTCTGAAAATGGCAGAAGCCACAGTTTTTAAAAAGTCTAGACCACTTATTTTTGTCGTCTGGAAAAATCTGAGAAAAAAATCTCTTCCGAAGAGTTGCCTTCCCTGTCGTGAGACCAGATTGTACTCAGCCACCGAAGAGTAAAAAGCATGGCAGGGGAAGTACAGGTAGCCATACATGTATACTAGTTTTCATTCAAAATGTTACTGTATGATGTGCTGCGTGTGTCTGTCTCCCGATGATAAAACTACACATTTATTTCTTTCAAAGGGTGACGGCGGTGAACCTCAGAATAAGAGCGATGGCCAGCAGAAACTCGAGCAATGGCTGAACAGAAGTATGAAAATTAAGATGAGTGATGGGAGGACACTTATTGGTATGTATGCTCGGTCTTTCGTAGATAAAAAAAAAAAAAAAAAAAAGAAAGAAAGAAAAGAAGAGAGAATGAAATTATGCAAGGCTGTGTAAAGTTTCGCCGGCACTAAAGCAGCAACCCCTTTCATCATTATTGTATTTCCATTGCAATCCTGTACAAGAACTACAATTTAGTGTGGATTATAGGTAGATGTTATAGTCTACTCTCCTGTTCTTGAACGGTTCAGAAACATACATGCTCGTTGGGAAGATACAAAGCTCTCACAAAAAGTTTTGTTTCAGGTGTCTTCTTGTGCACTGACCGTGATGGCAATGTAATACTTGGCACATGTGAAGAATACATAAAAGGGCCAGGTAATGATAAAATGATTGAACTACCTTACTGGCTTCTTGCTCTGTGTGTGTGTGTGTGTGTGTGTGTGTGTGTGTGTGTGCAAATTCTGTTGTTTGACCCCACACCTGCCTTCAGCACATAAAGGCCATCGCTGTCAATAAATTATACACAACAGGGCATGATAAAGTCTTCCACCTTTTGGCAGATTTCCACCTATGGCAAAAAATTTTCATTCCATCCAGAAGTGTGTCTTCTTCTCTGAATCATGCCAAAATGCACTGTATTGCACAGATTTTAGTCTCATTCTAAAAGTTTTCCTCCCTAAAATAAGTAATTCTTCCTGTTTTTAAGAAGAAGAAAAAGGATAGGTATTGGTTGGCATTGCACCACGGCGATGCGCTTCCCTCGGGGGAAGCAGCCCAAATTTCCCGAGAGGGCCAATAAAGTAGTAAAAAATTAAAAGCACTGAAAATCATGCCAAAATGCACAGATTGTATCATTTTTAATATAAACTAGAAAGGCAAAAGCCTCCATGGCTCCCTTGTGACACAGGTCAAGGTCATTCACAAGAGTATGTTTATAAAGCTCTTATCACAATCCATTATCATGCCAAGTAAAGTGTCTCTGGCGCTCTGAGTTCATGGCAATATTACAATTTTCCCCGAAACAGTTTGTATGACCTTGACCTTTGGTCAAGGTCATTCAAATGAGATCTCATCCATGTCTATCATTATGCCAAGTTTGATGCCTCTAGTATTTGCAGTTCCTCCGAAAACAGTAATGTTAAAATTCACAACAGACAGCTTTAATGACCTTGACCTTCAGTCAAGGTCATTCAGAAAGGTAGGTCTCATTGCTGTCTATCATCATGCCTCGTTTGGTGCCTCTACTGTTTGTTGTATTGGAGAAAATGCCAAGGTTAAAGTTTCTCAAAAAACGCTTGCATGACCTTGACCTTGACTAAAAATCACTGAACACAGGTATGTCTGTAAAGGTGCTGCTAATGTCAGTCATCGCACATATAGTTTGATGCTTGTGATTCTTCTGGATTCTGAGAAAATGAAAATGAAAATTTCCCAACAGACTGTTTTAATGACCTTGACCTTGAGTCAAGGTCATTTAAGGTGGTATGTGTGCATAGGTCTATCAGCACGCCAGGTTTGGCGCCTCTGCTGTTTGTTGTTTCTGAGAAAATGCCAATGTTAAGGTTTCACAAAAATAGCTTGGACGACCTTCACCTTGACACAAGGCCACTGACTACATGTATATCTGTAAAGTTCTTATCAACATCTATCATCATGCAAAGTTTAAAACCTCTGGTGTTTGTAGATTACGAGAAAATGCCAATGTAAAATTTTCAAACAGAGAGCTTTAGTGACCTTGACCTTGAGTCAAGGTCATTCAAAATGATATGTTTTGAAAGGTCTTGTGGTTGTCTATCAGCATGCCAAGTTTGGTGCCTCTGCTGTTTGTAGATTCTGAGAAAATGACAATGTTAAAGTTTTCTGGACACACACACACACACACACACACACACACACACACACACAGACAGACAGACGACGGAGGGTTAATACATAGACTCCCATTGTTACACAAGGGAGCCAAAAAAAATAAATTCTGGGGGACCATACTCATATACACACACCTAGCATAATATGCCTGCTTTATAGATACGAGCTCCTGGCTTTGCCACTTAACTTTGTCACTTAACTTTGTCACTTAACTTTGCCACTTAACTTTGTCACTTAATGCTACACACTTTTCTTCCTTTTGGGTCATGGACCATTTTAACCCATGACACAAAAATTAACTAAGAGCATGTAAACTTTTTTCTTCAGAAAACGAAGAAGAGGAGCCTCGTGTTCTTGGGCTTGCCATGGTTCCTGGCCACCACATCCTCTCCATTCACGTTGACCAGCCACAAGACTCACAGTCCTAGCAGACGTTTTCATACAGCGCTTTGTACCTTTTGTTTTCATCTGATGCCACATCTCCTCTGTTCCCTCGTTTGAACAGTGATCGATACAGCACCAGACCTCAGTCGACAAGTTCTCGTTTTACTGTTTTTAGCCTTAGATCTGAAACGAAATGCTTTCGTCTGTTTCTGCTCTCCTGACAAACCCTCCTCTATGTGGACTTCAGAGTTTTCGTCAAGGTTGGGAAAAAAATTTGAAACGTAAGAGACTGCAGTAGTGTCACATGGTTACTTCCCCTTGGTACTGTCTCCTCCAGTTGAGCACGTAGCTGAGTGTTTTTTGAGTAAGACTTCAAGACGAAGACAGTGCCATCCTACCTATAAAAGAGGCTCCCCCTGCCCCCCAGCACACACACACACGCTTCTTGGGATACTGTACCCTGTGAAATACAGTCCCTTATACGTGACCCTTCAAAGTCAGCTAAAGTCGCCTGTGGTTGCCAAACGACATAGACTAAAGCTGCCTAAGGTGGCATAAAAGTTAACCAGAGAACTGCTTTTTTTTCTCTCTCTCTCTCTCTCTCTTTTTTTTTTTTTTTTTTAAACCTTTTTCCCTTTGCTGGAACTTATCTCTCAGTGCGGTGAGCACTCAGGGTGGAGCCGTGCGCTACATCGAGTCTCTATCAACATCTTGAAATCAGATAAATATTTTGTGTGTTTGGGTGGCGAGGAGGGTTGAGGAAGGGCTTACTGTCTTCTACTTCTTGTTTTGCTTTGTGTGTGTTTTGTTTTTTGGTTATTTTTTGGACACAACTGTGCGTACATGTAGTCTAATGATCCAGTGTGGTGCATGACCATGTTCATGCATTTCTGAAGTGTGAAAGAAATGTCCTTACAGGAAAAGAGTGATTAAGGCTTGTTATTGAAAAGTCTGGCATTCCTCACTGCCATATGTGTGTGTGTGTGTGTGTGTGCGTTTTAAAAATGGGTTCATTAAAATGGATTCTGTTTGGGAGCTGCTCCCTTTGCTATTGAGCAAGAGGAGGAATTTATATAATATTTGTGAAATAATTATGGTTGTTACATATAGTATGATGCATTTATATGATCATTAAAAAAAGGAAGCTTACAAGAGTTGTGTGTGCATGTTGGTACATTCTTTTCATCTGCACTGTGATGCAGACTTCGACATTCAGTCGAACACGCTCAAGTCAAATTTGCGGAGGAAATGGATTTTTGTTCAACTTATCCAATGTTTGACTTTATCTGTAACTACAGGTAAGGTCGAATTTCAAAGAGGGCTTCAAGTTGAGTGAGTTGCACACACTCGTCCCCAGATTCGGTTTAGAAACTGACAATTTATTTCCCCTAGTCAGCACAACCTTACTGCTAGAATTACAGTACATGTACTTACACTTGACACACTCCTGAAAACTGGCATATCACTGAATCTCCATAGCTATTCTGTATTTTTGGGGGCGGTCGTCACCATGGGAGAGGTCAGTTTCAGTCCCACTTGGGACAAAAGAATTTTTCTCTCATACTATGTGGCACCATTCATTTGGGCCGATCGTCGGGGGGTTCTCTCTAGGTACTCAGATTCGACCGGAAATATTCAGGCCACAGAAACTGAAAATAAACGCAATTCTAAAATTCAAAAACTTAAATTCCTGACTCCACAGCTCAGTGACCCTCCGCACCTCATGGTTGTAATGTGTTCCAGCATGTCTATTGTCTAGATATTAATATATATGCATGTGACTCAAGTGAGTGTGGCGTGCGTGTTGGGTTCACTTGGAAAAAATTCGGTTAAGCGCCTACACAGTACACATTATTATTATAATTAGAGTGTGTGTTCAGTCTGGTGCACTGGCAGCAGTGACTGGTTATAAGTGGTGTATGAGATCCACCCCCACCCCACCCCTTAGTGGACTAGAGTGGGAAATGTGACGTTTTGGCCCCACCACTGAACGGTCCTACTAATTACCGAAAACAACTCTTAATGCGGATAGAACGCGGTTAAAACATAGAAATAACAACACACAAACATTATTTAAGGTGAAAAAGAGGCCTTAAAATGATAAAGAAAAAACGTGACATTGCAGAAAATAACCAGTCCGGACCAGAGTCGCTTCCCTTGGGAGACACGTTCATTTCGTCCTGTTCTCTTGGAGTGAATAAGTACTTTTTTCCTTTTAACTAGTTCAAGGCCTCTTTTTTCACCTTTAATCATGGTTATGTGTTGTTATTTGTATGTTTTAACTGTGTTCTATCCGTATTAATTAAGAGTTGTTTTCGGTAATTAGTAGGACCCCCTCTGAACGTAGGGGAGACACAGGTTTTCGATATATCTGTGGGCCCCTCGTGTCTCGCAAGCTTGGACTGCACGGGATGGCCAGCCGGGCTGAACTGACTTGGGTCGTCATCGGTGCCAGATTGGCACTTTGTGCAGCACTGGGGGGGGGGGGGGGGGTCAAAAACAGTGTTTATAGTAAATCCTTACACCGCTTCCCCCTTTGCGGAATCCCCCCCCCCCCAAAAAAAAGTTTAAAAAACACAAAAACAACAAACAAAAAGACTCCCACACACATCATTCTCACGCACCAGCATACCTTTTAGTGACGGCGAATCACCTTTCGACTGGACATTGACAACAGAAAACTGAATCCCAGACTGAGATCACTGCCGGACGGAGGGGCAAAGGCCGGGGCCAGATCGATCGGCTCACATCTACCTCGCGCATCATTATCGCCAGGTTTGTCTTCTATCACCCAAGGTAAGTAGCCGTTAGGCCCGCTGGACACATGACCGTATCAACTAAAACCAGTAACTGCACGGGAAACTGATGTCAAAGCTCCGTGCAAGCCGTGTTCAGTCAGTGTCGCCGACCCATCAGACTGATGGAGAAAAATATTCCCGGGCAGTCAGTACCAGTGACTACTTTGACCACGGACCTACATAGCCACGTAATCCCTGCTTTGACTTAACAGTCCGAAGCGAAAATCGGGCGGGGGCAAATCAGTTTTGAGGGTGGGGTGCCAGATAGATATTTGGGAATTTAACGTCCTTTTTGCCACCACGTCAGTATGGACAATATCAAAGACTGACGGGGCAACGAGAAAAAAACTTAAGGCCAGCACAAATGTTTGGCCACACTCAGCCGCCGGGATTCAGTTCGAACTGACGGCCCGAGCCAGGGACGTGGGAACCGGCCACGGGGGCCCTAGGGGCCCAGCCCCCCGGCCGTTCGATTTTTGGAAGGGGGGCCCCGCCCGGGCGAATATCTTCAGTTTGGGCCCCCCTTGCTTTTGATAAGAGGAGAGGGGGCCCACCAGTGGCCCCCCCCCCCCCCTTGCTCTGCTGTCGCAGGACACAATCCTTGGCAGTCAACACACACACACACACCCTCCCCCCACCCCCACCACCCTTCTTCACTGACCCGGCCCCCCTTCCTCTCAGCATCTTCCTACGCGCCTGTGTACTATTACACGAACAGACTGTGCTACAAAACTAATGGCAGACCACCCCAACAGGACGCGCTTTTTTTTTTCTTTTTTTTTCAAGCATCAATACGCAAACTTCTTATTTATGTTTTTAGCCCTGCGTCACTGTGGATACATCCACATTTCATCAAAATTCCCAGATTGCTGTAGTCCACAAATGGAGCAGTGGATGACTTCCGTGTCCATGGTGTCGTAGTCGATGACCAGGGTAAGCTGGATATTGTAAGACTGAAAGTGGGCTGCTGCTGGTGTGTTTTGTTCACTATCAACACGTCATAGATCTTAAGACAATCCCGCTGCTCGACTGAGTCATGATGTCTTCTCTATCGTTATTTTCTGTGCGATTTTCTACTTTCTGTTTCTTTGTTGCTGACCTCATCGGGTGAGACTGATAAGGCTTCGACTAGCCTATGTTCGAGGCATTTTGCTTGGCACTGGTGTGATAAATGACTGGTATTGTCAGTGTAGCAAATAGTCAAATATTTCAGATTTTTTAAATTTCATTTTAGACATCACGGTTCAGTTACTTGAGTCATCTCTCTCTCTCTCAGTCTCTCACACACACACACACACACACACACACACACACACACACACACACACACGATTTCTTTTGACTAACACCGTAAATGCTTACTGACAGGAGGCAAATGTATGATTTCATCTCAGGAAGATCTAGAGCTCAAATTTCTCTCTGTAGTACGGCCCCAACATTTTATCACAAAGGGTTGTTTTGTACAGGGATCGATTTTCTCGCGCGCCGTGCGACTATGTCTCATATTTTGATAAAATGTTGCATAGAAATTTCGCAAAATGTGGCATATGTCGCATGAACATGACATCACAAGCGCACTTGACTGTCTTGACAACGCGAAGCAGAGATGCGGTGTCTGTGTCAGTCATTACACTAATCTAATTTTAGTGATGAGGCTTACTTATCCCGCTCGCCGCGCGCGCTGCCAGGAACTCTCGCTCGAAAGAGTTGCAAAAAATATTCTCAGTTCTGCAATCGAGAGGTCCTTTTCCGTTCAGAACCTGAACGTCACTGCACTTAGGAACTGGCTCTCGGCACAGACATGTGACAGAGTGATGCGGGTGAACTTGATTGTCTCATAGAAAATGAAAATGTCTCATAAAAATGACTGGTCAAGGAGACAATGCCTTATTGGCATATTTGAGTAAATCCATCCCTGTTTGTACCACAGGTTTTATTCAGGCCTTGCATGCACTTACTTTGCCCTGTATAGCTGTTTGACTAAAGCTATGCTTCGAGCACACAGCGCGTGCAGGCATACACAGGGATGGATTTACTCAAATATGCCAATGAGACATTGTCTCCTTGACCAGTCATTTTTTTGAGACATTTTCATTTTCTATGAGACAATCAAGTTCACCCGCATCACTCTGTCACATGTCTGTGCCGAGAGCCTGTTCCTAAGTGCAGTGACGTTCAGGTTCTGAACGGAAAAGGACCTCTCGATCGCAGAACTGAGAAAACTGATAACGCGCCAATATTTTTTGCAACTCTTTCGAGCGAGAGTTCCTGGCAGCGCGCGCGGCGAGCGGGATAAGTAAGCCTCATCACTAAAATTAGATTAGTGTAACAGACTCTATGACTGACACAGACAGCGCATCTCTGCTTCGCGTTGTCAAGTGCGCTTGTGATGTCATGTTCGTGCGACATATGACGCATTTTGCGAAATTTCTATGCGACATTTTATCAAAATATGAGACATAGTCGCACGGCGCGCGAGAAAATCGATCCCTGCATACAGATAACATGATAAGGTGTACATATATATCTTAATTCTTTCCTAATTGTGTTTGTCAGATCCGTTTGCTGGCATCATGAACCAGGAACAGAGAAAACGTATACAGAAAGTGTGGTTGAAGCTGATTGATAATATATCAAATGTGGACCGCATTATCGATGGCCTCTTGCAGGAGGAAGTTCTTACACGGCAGCTCAGAGAGAAAATTGTGAGTACTCACGAGTATAATTTTATGGTATAAGTGTTGTTACCTGTGGTGTAAGGTAGTATTTCATGATTTCCAGATATGCTCGATAGCCTGGCTTCCAACTGTTTGTTTCATTGTCATCATGCATATATGCGAACTCGCTTCCTGAGACAGTGAAGGTGGCAGTTAGCATCACCGCATTCAGGAAGCGCCTGGAGACTCACCTCTTCAGTACTTCATAATAATAATGAGTATTGTATAGGCGCTTTATCCAATATCATGAATCTGCTCAAAGCGTCGCGAGCTGAACCCAACACGCACGCTCATGTGAATCACATGCATTCTCACACACTTGACATAAACACGTTACAATCACGTGGTGCGAAGGGTCAGCTGAGCTATTCAAATTTCGGAATTTAGATTTGCGTTTATTTTTCAAATTTGGTGGGCTGAACATTTCCAAAGTAGAGGGGGAGGAAGCCGGAGTACCCGGAGAGAACCCCTGACGATCGGCCCAAAAATCACCCCAGTAATCATCTGCGCTTCTTGTCCCTTTTTTTTTTTTTTTTTTTACACACTATCTTTCTTTTTCAAACCTCACCCTAAGCGCTGTATGCACTCAGTTAGGGTGGAGCCGTGCACTGTACCAAGTCTCTGTCATCAACATCAGCAACCAGCAGTGATACTTTTATTAATGTTGCAGTTGCAGTGTATGGTCCACTGAAAAGTTTAGAGTTGCTCTCGTACTTGCTTTTTGTGAAGTAGGGTGCATGCAGTGTACTGTCATATAAGCTGTGAGCTGTTCTGTGCGGTATCACCCAGAAACTGTCTACACAAACTGCAAGGGTTCCATTTAAAAAAAAAAAAAATTCAAAAAATATTTTAAAAAGAGAGAAAGAGAAAGAAAATGAAATTTTTTTAAAAATGCCAATTTCCCCTGTCCTTATGACTTTAGATAGAAAAATCGTAGACTTTTACCACACAGTGGTTCTAGTTTTACAGATTTGATGTTATTCGAACTGTTAATCCTTTCAGCCCTTGAGCATTTTCATCACCCAAGATAATAATGCTTGAGTTGCTCATTTTTTTTTTTTTTTAAAAATGTGCGCAGCTTGCGAGCAAAACAGACACAGAGAAACTTCGTTCCTTGCTGGATATACTGCCGAGACGAGGGGAGGATGCATTTGAGAAATTTTACTACGTTCTAGTGGAGAATGATGAAGACACTGCAGCTGATCTCCTGTGTCCCGAGCGAGCCGAGCGGCGGAGAGCAGTGAAAAAAGCAGGGGAAATTTATGGCCCTGTGTTGCCCAAGCAGGAGAGCCTACCTGAGGTTGATGAAGAAGATGACGAGTTACCAAAACGTAATAAATGTCTTTGTTTCAGTCTTCGTTCTGAAAATTCAGATCTTTTGTCTACTGTACCTCGATATAAAATGCATAACTTTGGTAGAAGTTCTTTTTCCATTTTCGGCCCCAAAACTTGGAACATGCTGCCATTATCTTTAAGATCAATAAAATCAGAAAGTTCATTCAAAAGCAGTCTAAAAACTTACTTATTTAAAACATATTTGTAATGGTAAAAATTTCAGACAAGATCTCTTTGGGTTTCACGATCCTGCCTGTCGATCTTTCAGTTTTGTCAATCTGGGGTATTCCTTGTTATTGCTTAATGTCTCATTTCTTTTTCTGTTTTTTTGTCTGTTTAATTTTCGTGAGCACTTAGAGCATGTAATTTTATTTGAGTATGCGCTTTATAAATAAAATTATTATTATTATTATTATTTTTTCATCTTTTTCCTGATCATGTAGTAAAGCATTTGCTTGAGTAACACATGGTGCTGCTGTCAGTTAAAGATTTTACTTTAACCCTCGCTGTACGTCGTGGGTGCAAAACCACCCATGCTTTTAAAAACAGGAAACAAAAACGTTATCGCACGCCTTTTCCTTCTTTAAAAGCATGGGTGTGTTGGCACCCACGACGTACGGCGTGCAAGTTTTCTTCTGTAAAGTATGGGTGTCTGTACCCACGACGTGCGGCGCGCAAGTTTTCTTCTGTAAAGTATGGGTGTCTGTACCCACGACGTGCGGCGCGCAAGTTTTCTTCTTTAAAGTATGGGTGCGTTTGTACCCACGACGTACGGCGCGCAAGTTTTTAGGCAACGTACGGCGAAGGTTAAAAAATCTATATGAAAAAATGTGTTTGAATACTTCAAAATGATTGTAAAACTCATTACTCATTACTGCTAAAGATACAGAGATTATCGTTTGATCTTCCATAGATATATATATATATAATTATACATTCGGCCTCCTTTGATTGTCACTTTTGATACATGCTGTCAGCATGCTATGAAGCGTAATCTGCCAAAATGAGTAACTTGAAAAGATGATATTTGCAGCATCATTTTACCTATGTTGGTGCACCAAGAAACCTTGTTTGCATGAATAATTTTTTTTTTAATAAGTAAGTAGTAGCACTAGTAGCAGTAGCCAGAGAGAGAGTCATCATTACTATTAGTGGTACTAATAGTAATACTTCTCATTGGTGTAAATCTATTACTTACGAATTTTGTGGCATGTTTTCTTTTATTTCTTACAGGATGGCCAGATCCCAATACTGAAGTTCATGACCCCATGCGGCTGAAAGTGGAGCACGTTCAACCAAATGCCAGGGAAATGCGGGCTAAGTTTGATAGAGCAGTCCGTGCAGGCACTGAGAGCTCGGTTTGTACTGTTAAAAATGAGTTTACTCTTGCATTATACTCATGGAAAGCATTGGAGATATTGCCACCAGCAATAAGCAGGGTCCATACAGGTCTACTGGACTACTGGGAAAGTCTGCGTAGGTCATGGATTACTGGAAATTTAAAGTAGTTTTTCAAGGCCTGGAAGAGTCATGAAATTATCTCAAGAATCATGAAAAGTTGTGGAATTTTGGAATTTTGTGGAAGCCATTGTGAGCCAGACAATGAGACGGTCAGCTTGGTGATTACTCGCTAGACAGGTCACCAAAAATACCAACAAACTGCCTTCCCATGATGAACTCTGAACATTGGTCTTGCTGGCTGCAATAACTTGGATAAGCTCAGAATTCCTACCCTCGCGTGTGTCATTGTGAAAGTGGGCTAGGAAGGTGTCCTGGAAAACAGGAGAGTTGGCCTGAAAACGTCATGGAAAAATCATGAATTTTTCAGACTGTTAACCTGAACTTGTATGGACCCTGAATAAGATAAATATATATATAAACCGGCCCCTGTAGTGTAGTGGTTAGCACTTCGGATTATGGACCGGGAGACCCGGGTTCGAATCCCAGCCGAGGCAAGCGGGATTTTTCCTACCTAGGTCGGCTCCTACCCAGAGCGGGTGTGCTATGGGCCCGATGGGGAGGCTGTTGCCACACAGCCGAGATTTACCCACTTCACGGGTGCGACTTTGGGGGTGCTTCCCTTAGTATGACACGTCTTATGATGTGGATGATTACACGGCCGGCACCGCAGGTGCCGTAGTTCCCGGGCCTGGTTAATGCCGGGATAAGTATGACAGGAAGCGTGGAATGCGGCCCTGTCTCGCAGTCCCAAACCACATGGACCTCCATAGCATCACCTTACTATCATCCTCATCTCCATCATCATGCATAATAAAAATTGTCCCTGTTCCGAGTCCTCCGTGGGTTCCACCCATGACCTGGGAGGAACACCACTGGAGCTGGCAAAGAGTTGGGGCAGCAAAAAAAAAAGAAAAAAAAAAAGATAAATATGTAAGTGGGAACAGAGAGAACTGTAAGCTTTGCACTCAGCTGATTTCAAGCACTAAGGGTCACCACAGTGTTTCCTCCAGTGTTCGGTTCTGAGACACCACTATCACTAATGTCACTAACTTCTCAAGGGAGACAGTGAATATATACACTTCTATTATTTCAACACACACAATGCATGAATGAATGTGCGTGTGTGTGTGTGTGCATGTGCGTATGTGAGGGGGGGGGGGGGTATCTTATTAATCTTCGTTTTTTAGTCTCTCTTTTATTTTGTATTATATCAGTGTGTGTGTGTGTGTGTGTGTGTGTGTGTGTGTGTGTGTGTGTGTTTGATTTATTTTACATTATGATCTTAGTATAAAGAGCAGAGCGACTGCATGTCTAAAGACAATTTTCTGTTTTAAAATGTATTTTAGAACTGATAAAGTATTTTTGAATTGAATTGAATTGAATTGAATGAATGATTCAGCTACCTGTAACAACCTCCACAATACCCCCCCCCCCCCCCCACACACACACACACACACAGAGCAATGGCAGATTAATGAATGTCGTGTCAATTTTCATGCGTGTGTGTGTGGGGGGAGGGGGGGGGGGTTATTGAGGAGATTTTTATTCAGTGTGTTGTTACAGGGTTCGTAGAGGCATTGAATGTCTTTGAAAGTCTTGGAATTTTGGAAACCCTTTTTCAAGTCTGTGAAAGTCTTTAAATTTCGATGTTTTGAAAAAATGTCTTTAAAAGTCTTTGAAAAGTCACGAAATGATTTTTTTTTTTCCCCCACGACTGTATTTTTGGAGCCAGCTCACTGTTCGCACGTCTCTGGCCGTGTCACTGTGCCTTTCCTTTAATTCGCGAGTCGACTGCGAGAGCAGGGTCTTTGAATTTTTATTTTTGGTCTTTAAAAAGTCTTTGAATTTTGTTCTCCAAATCCTGTACGAACCCTGTGTTAAGGGTAGCTGATTCATTCATACATTGCAATCGTTGATTATCTGCAGGTGTATCCGATGCATCGAAAAGTGCGGGGTAAATTTTTGCTGATTAACAATCAGTACTTCAAGCCAGCTCGGGCTAAAAATGTGCCACTTACTGACAGGGAAGGCACAGGGTCGGATCAGTTAGCCCTGGACACACTGTTCAAGCAGCTTGGATTCGATGTTGTCATCAAGCCCAACCTCACAGCAGAGGTATGTGTGTGTGTGTGTGTGTGTGTGTGTGTGTGTGTGTGTGTGTGTGTGTGTGTGTGTGTGTGTGTGTGTGTGTGTTCGAGTAAGAACCAAGCTGGAGAAGTTTCAGTCATCTGGCAATTTTCAGCCAAATTTCCTATCTTTTCAGCCCCCAAAATTGAAGTTTTTGCCAAAGAAAACATCAGATGTAAGCGTCACACAACTTTTGGGTGCCAGGAGAGGCCACTAAATGCCGTCACAATTGCTAAATTCATATTCATAAGCGCCTGTACATCACTCAGTAGTAGTAGTCGTATTTAGTTTACAGAACGATAGCAAAACTTGTCCTGAGTTTTCAAAGTCCTAAAATGTGATTTTTCTTGCCATCAGGGTAAACAATACTTTTGTTTGCAGGAAATGCAAGATGCCATGGAAGAGCAGGCTGCGCTTGATCACACACAATTTGACTGCTTTGCCTGTGCTGTGCTAACACATGGCGAAAAGGGCAGTATTTATGGGGTAGACGGTGAACTCCTTGAGCTTGATAAGTTCAAGGACACCGTTGACGGCAGTAAATGTCTAACGCTCATTGGCAAGCCAAAGCTGTTCTTCATACAGGCTTGCCAAGGAAGTACGTGAATACAACAGGACATTCGTAGATTGTAACAGTGGAATTAAGAAACTATTTTATTCTCATACCCTGTCCATGAAAAAAATCCCAACTCAGTCCATAAATTTTTAGCCGGTCATAAACATGGAGGGGTTTAGAGGCCTCGTGTTTTACTGACTTGAGCTATCTTTTGTCCTTTCAGTTTGGTTTCAGCAGATTTATTTCATTGCGTATAGTGGCGATACAATATCTTCTTTGTTTTAGAGCAAAACAAGGGGCATTTTTTTGTCACCTCACACTGTCATACAGTCAAAGCTGTCCCAATCTATGTAATAATAATAATAATAAATGGTATTTTTGTAGGGCGCATTTCTTTAAATAAAACTCAATGTGCCGATCACTCACTCACACTCATGCATTTTTTACAACGATGCACAGACATATATTGGTGAAACTAACTAGTTAAACAGGAAATTACTGGAGTTATTTGTGGCCTCACGCCGCTCAAGCAACAAAGACCAACACGCGGCTGAGGAAAGTATTGGAAGGCTTTGCAAAAAAGGAATGTTTTGAGGTTTCTCTTGAAAACAGTGTGGGAGAGATTTGCAGGCAAAGAATTCCAAAAGGTTGGAGCAACAAAACTGTACCTCTCACCCACTGATGTTTTCTTTCTTTCTTTTGTTTTTTACTTCATCCTTCTTTTCTTTGTTTCAGAGGCCATGGACAAAGGGTCAGGAATAGGCGGCGGTGCCGGAGAAGCAGCACCTCAACTGAAAAAGGTTGAGGAGGTTGTCACTGGGAAAGAAATGGAACAGGTGCTCGACAAACTGACGAATGTTTGGATCAGAGAGCAGTCTGATGCAGCTACAGAAACCACTGTGCCTTCCAAGGCTGACGTGTTCGTAGCCATGGCAACAGTGGAAGGTATGATACAGTCAAACCTGCTATAATAATAATAATAATAAATGGTATTTGTAGGGAGCATTTCCTTAAATAAAACTCAATGCGCCCATCACTCGCCGACACTCACGCACATTTTACAACGATGAACAGACATACACTGAAGAAACTGACAAGTTACACAGGAAATTACAGGAGTTAGTTATTTAGGGCTTCATGCAGCGCAAACACCAAAGCCTAATTCGCGGCTGAGGAAGTTACTGGAACATTTTGCAAAAGGAGCGCTTTAAGATTGCTTTTGAAAACGGACAGTGTGGGCGCATTTCTCAGATTTGCAGGCAGAGAATTCCAAAAGGTTGGAGTCACTTGACAGTCACTTGCCCAAGTCATTCACCCAACGTTGACCCTATACATCTCCTACGTAAGGCAGTCACCTGTCAAACACGGCCATGCCACCCTTACTGGCAGGTCTGACCAGCCTGTCGCCTTGTGTAGGGTGATCACTGTGGTGGTAATGGCTGCCGTTTTCACAGGTTCTTGACCAATTTATCCCTACATGTTGGTTTTGCTTGCTTGTAGTATTAATTCCCCACTACACCTCTGACAGGTGTTACACTAACTGAGGCCTGAAACTCGACTAATCCCCTTTTAAGTGTGCAGCACCAGTCAGGCCACAGAATGAAAATTTTTAGACGCGTGTGTATGTTTATTGTGCAGATTTTGTTTCCTGGCGAAGCACGAACTGGGGAACATTTTTCGTCCAGGCCATTGCTTATGTCTTTGCCCGTCTTTCCCACAAGTATGAACTGAACCAGCTCATGGTGAGGGTAAGTGTCAAAAAGCTTTGCATTTTACTCACATGGAAGACCCCAAAGTTCATGTGTAAATATGCAGACTGCTCCGTTTTGCAGTACGATGTTCTGTAGTAAGTGTTGTGGGTCCGACTGTATTATACTTTAATATATGCAAAAACTACGCTTTGGCACCCCCCCAAATTACACTGTACCTTTCTGTGGGTCTGACTGTATTATTGTGTGTTTTTACCTTGGATGATCGGACACGAAGCCGATGGTTTAGTTACGGTGTTCTGATTAGTGTGACTGACCACGTGTTTTGGAAAACGCGTGACTTTATGTAGTGCTATGCGTGACCGCGTGCTGACAGACTCAAGTGACTTGGAAACCCATGTCGCGTTCTCGAATTCGTGTTACATGTTCTGATTGCCCGTGTTGTGTTTTATATGGATACCCCACCCCACTGTCCCCAATCTGAACGGGCCGAAGAGCCTATCAGATTAAAAATCTGAAGTCTGAAGTCTGACTGTACTATACTTTGATATAGGCACAAAAACTACGCTTTGGCACCCCGCAAAATTACACTGATCCTTTCTTGAGAGCGAACAGGTCTACTTATGTGTGGAGTTTGTGTTCGCGTTATTTTCCACGCGGATTATATGGATAAACATTTGTACAGTAACAAGAGGTTTGTAATATCTTTAATTGACACTAAGGATTGAAATTTTGAGGGAAATGAGATAAGAGTAACTATCAGTTTAACTCTCAGGTGTCACGAGAGGCGTAAAAATGGCTCCTGAATTTGGCAAAGTGCCCCTCGATCCTGGCCTTAGGAAAGATGTTTCAGTATTTTCAAAATTGCTAACTTTCACCCATGAGTACCCCATAGTGTGCAACTGCACAGGGACAGGGATGAAAATTTTCAAGATCACTTCAGAATTTTACTTAGCTTAATAATGCTAATCCCAAAAGACAAATCGTAGGTCAGAAACATTTAACTTTTTCGTGCAGTAAAATTCTAATAAATATGTAAACAAATGAAAAAGTCAAAATGAAAACTCTGGTTTCAGGTGAATAGGCTGGTGGGCAGAGCAGAAACGAGAAAGAAGTTCAAGCAGATTTCCGTCTTCAGAAACGCGCTGACTTCGGAGTTCTACTTCTTCCCTGGCTTGCAAAGTACATGTACCATTGTGGAGTCACATTCAGAGCCTGATCTGAACGACAAAGCCCCGGTGGACATCTCCGTGCATGCAAGAAACCCATCATCCGTTGTTGCACAAGCCTCTCTAGATGACGGAACAAGCAGGATTTGCCCATGAAAAGTGCAGCCCTGAACGCTGTAGGTGAATTAAAGACTACATGTAACAAGACAACTCACTCCTTATGGCTCAGCTGGAAAATCAAGTACACTAACCTAACCCTTACCCTGGTTATAAACCACAGCTGTTGCCTGCATGTACACTAACTCTACGGCTAATTGATCATGCTAAACTGGTATGGTGTAAGGGAGGTAAAACCCTTTCAAAAATTCTATCCATATTGACTACTCTCCCTTTGGCCAAGGAATTGACCCCGCCTATTAGCTTCAAGCAGGTGTGCAACAAGTCATTCCGTTTGATAGAGTTCATTTGACAGATGTACACACCAGTAGGTATGAGTTCACTCTGTGTCCACTGTAACAATTATTTTAGCTGAAATGATCACTGCTGTATCACTAGTATTGGTGATATGGTTTGCATGTTTCAAAATCTCTGCCAACAAGTCGCATGACTGAAGTTGTTATGTTCATGAACTTACAACAGTAGCAACAGCCAAAAAATGTTAAGTGTTCTGTATTAACCCCCAGTGACGAAGTGTCTGATCGTCTGCTACATTTACTGCACAGACCACGCACTTTCAGCGATGAAGTACACAAGAACGCATAGCTTAGAAACTCCCCTACACGTGTTCACACCAAACTTTGATGACGTTTTATGGGAATTTCACTCCATGCGTAAAACTGTACTTCAGGTGTTGAATCTGTAGCTTCCCTTTACAGCATAACTTTTATATGTGAACTAGGAATTTTTTGTTTAATTTTTTTGGTCTGCGATGTAAAAACCTCTGGCAGCGGCGGTTGCACCTCTGTACCCACTGTGAGGTAGTGAGTGGAGTTAAATAAAACACTTGTATATATATATATATATAGGTTAGGTATTGGATGGCGCTGCACTGCAGTGATGCGCTTCCCCCGGGAAAGCAACCCGAATTTCCTGAAAGGGAGAATAGAGTAGTTTGCACAAAAAAAAAAAAAAAAAAAATTTAAACTAACCATGATCAGTAGTTTCAGCTCATATTTCAAGGTGTGTACACCATGCTAAAACCAAATGACTGTAATGCTCATTGCCAAATCCCGTACAGCAGTGACCATTTCAGGGTCATTTATGCCTCCATTTTGTTTGTATGTCAGCCGTTCTTCAGCTCAATCAATGTGCAGACTTCTGTGTTCTGCTATCAGCACAATGTTACCAGTATAATTCTGTATCTTGTGTATTAAGGAGACATTGGCATAGTTGGTACATTGTATTTTCATATACATGTATTTCTTATCCTTTGACCGTGAAAGTGTATAATTATGTTTTCAAAATGTTATCATGTTGGGTACCTTGTTTCCTGTGTGCGTGCATTTCTGGACTTCTTTGTGCTGTTTAATATATATATGTAGTTGCTCCAATCATCATTGACGTGTTTGAGTGTGTGTTTGTGTGTGTGTGTGTGTGTGTGTGAAGTACAGGAAGAGAGATTTCCAGTATTTTGAATGTCGCTTTCATTATGCAATAGGCCACTGGGGCTAGCTATTACGTGAATGAGATTTTGTCCTGATTACAGAGAGTCAAGACGTCAGCATGCCTTGTCTTCCGTTTGTTTTCTAAGGGAAAACAGAAAGAAGAAGAAAAAAAAAGGTGCTTGCTTGCCACAATAGTGGAACATCAACACTGCACTGTATAAGTTCTAGGCAAAGGAATTGATACATTTTTTTTTCTTTTAAATTTTTTATAGGTACAGTACATGTAATTGCATGTATGTAGATGTAGCTCAACCATGCAAGGTCTCGCATTATTTTTCAACATAGATCTGGAATAATATCGTCATCTTCCACATTCATAAAGATTCTGATCAGCCAGCATTTCTTCAAATGGATGCTGAATGCGTTTCTGAGTGAGATCTTGGGGCATTCAGCGGTGTGCACACGCCCGTCAACGATTTACTGATTCTTGTCATACATTTTAAGATGGCCTGTGACAGAGTGGCCGTCCAGTGTCTTGGTGTTTATCGTGATCTAGTTTTGTTGGCATCAGTGAAACATTTTCTTGAATGAAAACACGTTATCGGTATGCTGCACATGATGTTTGACTGACAATCTTCATTAACAAACCTTTTTTTTTACTTGCGTTTTGTAATGGAAATGATGCATAAAGCAAGCACAACAGGATCAAATCATGTTTCAGTACACGTGTCTATGTATTGTTGATATGCCACATTTCTGTGTGAGATCATGTAAATGTCTTATTTCTTAGCACGCCATGTATATTCCCACAGCCTTGAGATGACAAAGAAAATACGTAAGATGTGAATGAAATTGATACTGACATGATGTTTTGCTTTTCTCTTTGTGTGTGTGTCATGATGTTCAGTGTTATCTACAGGCTGGGGAATTGCTGTGGGGAAAAAAAGACCGAAGCCTTGGTCAGAGTGCAGAGGCAGCAACCTGCCGGGGGACCACACCCCTCTGAAGAAAAATTTTAGCATTTGAGTAGCCTCTACTGGAACCCCAAAAGTAAAATACTGCCGTGGTACTGACATGCAAGTCTTCAAAAAAGTTCAACTGTCCCATATGGCATTACATGTATCACAATACACTACTGTGTGTGCAGCCTTTTTTCCCTTTACCTGGCTGAGACTTGTGTGGAGCTGAAAGGATAGGAAAATTGACTGAAAACTGCCAAATGATTGCTAGTTCCCCAGTCTGTGTCTACTAATACAATCACAAGAACCCAAATGACTGCTAGTTCTCCAGTCTGTATCTACCAAATGTCCATTACAATCACAATATATCCAACTGAAGGTCTACCATGAACAGTCTTACACTACTCCGTGGAGAAGGTAAGGAAACTGAAACAATAAAATAAATCAAGATTTATACATGCACGCTATAACAAAGGCAGCTAACAAAAAACCCAGAAAAATAATAGATAATTTCTAATCAGGTTTATTTCAAAATGGGAATATCATCTCCAGTGGTGTCTACATATAATGAGCATGCGACAATGACACTTGACAGAAGAAAGAAGGTACTAAACAATGTTTACAAAATATGTAGATGCTTATAGAGTAAAGGCATCCCCTACAATTTCTCACGGAAAATGAAAAGGAATAAAAGAGGTACAGGACAGAGTGAAAAAATGAAAACTTGAAAAAGAGAGGGAGAGAGAGAAAAAAATACGATGTGGAAGCCAGCATATGAACCACCAACAACTGAAACATCTCTTTTGAAACAAACAGCGACTGAAGCAAACTCATTCACAGCTGGCCTGGATCTTCAGACCACGGCTATGCATACGGATTGAGAGGCAATAGTGAGCAAGAAGTTGTCGACAGTACTTCAGTACAATAATTCTTAGCAACCTGCTGCAGTGGAGCACAAAGCTAGGCAACTAGCTGGTAGATAAGTTCTCAGCAAGACTAAAAAACCCAGCACTGAGCGAGACTGAAAGAGACTGCCGATGTTAGCTGCCAATGTGCTGGCTAGTATTTACAGTATGGGTGACAGGATGGCCATAGTTGTGATACTGGACGTGTTTATGCACATCAGCCTGACAATGCATTTATGCGAGTTTTATTTGGTTTTATTTAAATTTTTTCTCCTACCCCATTTCCTTCGACACAAATTTTATGAATTACCGCTGGTTGAAGGAAACTGAAGATGAAAGTCGTTCACCTTGTGATGAATACATCCAACACCGTGAAGATCAACCAATGCAGGTGAAATCAGTTAACGGAAAACAAAAGTCAACCAGTTTCCAAACAGAAATGGATACACACCATCCATTCATCTGAGTAAACCGAATCAATGGTGCAACCTCCAATTTCTCTAACTGAAAAAGCTTGTGGAAGTTCTTACAAGATTTTGTGTTGTTTTTGTCAAAACTGAAAAAAAAAAAAAATAAAATGCAGCAGTCCAACCGGAGAATCCACAGCTCTGAGCAAAACTGCTGATTGCAACAAAAACAGTGGCTGTAGTTTTGAACAATGCCTGAAGTCTGTTAGTGACTGTGATAAACACCACAGGTGTGCTGGATGGCTTTAACTAAAGTTTAAGTACGACATGACAATGCAACAAACAAAGAGAAACACTATGTAAAGCTTGTTACAGAGGTACTGCCGATTACTATACACAATATGTACATGTTTTAAAAAAAAAAAAAAAAAAAAGGGTAATGCCAAGGTGAATAGCAACTAAACTTTGATTTGGTCTTTGTAAATGACAAAAAAGAGAGACGAAAGAAATCCTCCACCATGAAATAAAAAAAAAAAAAAAGTGGAAAACTGAAACGGATGGTTATGACCTTAGCCCACAGTTGTGCCACAGAAACATTCTCTTTCCAAAATCATGCTACCTGTATCTATTTTCTCATGGTGAAGAAGAATGGTTTACAAACGTGTATGCCAAACAGGCAAAATTGGAGAGAGGTAAACAAGACAGACAAGTGCAAGAGATGCAGTTTTGGAGGTGATCTTCGTTCACAGGTATTCAACTATTTCCTTTTTAACAGAATCGCTAGTAACTGGCAATTACAGATCACACACAAAATGGTCATTCCAACTTTATTGAGGGCTGCTTTTGTAACTCTCAGTAAACTGAAAATTCAGATTATATATATGACATTAATTCCTACAGTCACATTTCATTTTCACTGACATTATAGTAAAACAAGAAAGTCATGAGTACATTGTATTCTGTTGTGAAAAGTTTAACGTTTAACACACCATTCCACGCCTGGTATACACAGAAAAATAAAACCGCATTTTAATTTATATCCAAAAACGAAATATTACACAATGTACATGCTTAAAAAAAAAAAAAAAAAAAAAAACTGACATAAAAAGCAAGAGGACTGTACAATTTCAGTTCTCGACAAACTCGTGCAGTTATCTAGAACCGAAACAAGCACAATGAACTATGCATGCATGTTTCTTGGTCTTGGCAACCAGCCACAATGGACTGTGTACAATGCAAAGCAAGAAGCTATCTGAACAGTAGACTAACTTGTGCAGGAGATCTAGCTTCCCTATCACGTATCAGTACCCAGTTTACACATGGTCCAGTAACCACTTTATACTGCCAGCACAGATGAATTACAAATACCAAGCCAGAAACTCAAGCGATGCATACTGTTAAAGATTGAACAGAGGAAATGGTCTTTGATCCTCATGCAGAAATCTACAGTTTGTCCTCCGTCTGTCCTACATTTTCTTTTGATAAAATGTAGAACTTACTGATGCTCAATACAGGGCACATATATAAAATCATGTCCGACCTGTGCTTCAATCAATCATTACACAATTATCCAGTATATATATTTTTACCTTCGTTTTACCGCTGTTTTAACCTTTTTGTCAGAGATCTCACAAAGGTGCCTTTTTTTCTCCCTCTTTTTCTTTGCCAATATACTTGTATTGTACGTTACATAAGTTACAAATTGCTTTTTTTTTTTTTTTTTTTTAAATTTGTATGAAATGAGCAAACAGATTACAGTTTGTAGGCACACAATCTTAACAGATGTGCCTGAACTCCACCATGTGTCAAACTATTCCTCTTCCCACCCCGTGACTTTTTAATATTTTATTTTATTTACTTTTTTTTATTTTATTAAATGAATGTGAAAACTCATGATTCAACAAATGCTGACAGCAGATGGTGTTGGGGAAAAAAAAAATAGTGTTCTACATGTCACCACAGTTTCAGTTGACACACTCTTTATTTTCACATTATAGGTCAGTTCATGGTGTTTCAAAGTCTCGAGTAGGAGGACTAGATCCTCAGACCTCACAGAATAACACACTTCTTCTTTTTCGCAGGTTCTGGTGGTTCCAAGGCAGCGAGGATGGCTTCGTCAAAGACGTTTTTCAGCCCTTTCTGCAACAGCAAAAACCCCACAAAAAACATCAGTTATGTATCACCATCAGCAATAAAAGAATAACTACAAGCAAAAAAACCCAAAAAAACACCAAAGTTCCTTTTCTGTAGTGATTTTTAAAAAAAAGAAGTATCAAAAGTTCTGTGTTGCTGTCTGTCAGTGTCATTACATGACAAATACACCAATCATCAGCATCATGCATAAAATTTAAAATGCAGACTGTTTTGAACGTCCACACTTCTGAGATCATGCAAACCAGTGGTCACTGCTTCCATGAAGTCCACTGAAAAATAGGCATCAGCAGAGGAAAATCTGGTGTTTACTAGTTTAGCTGAATTTTCACCACCTGTTCGGCACCCACACAGCTACTACTGAGTTCTACTTCTAGCACTACAGGCAACCAAAATACTACACCTACATTACCACAAGAGCACAACCCTATCTTTAAGCTTAGCCTGTATCCATGAACTGCCCTCCTTCACACTGGACAAAGAGTAACGCAATAACTGTGCATCCATCACTCCCTCTCCCAAAGCCTGCATCAAAATTTTACCTGTGTAAGGGCAGAGCACTCAACGTATTTGACAGCCCTGAGTTCCCGTGCCAGTTTCTCCCCCTGGTCCTGGGTGATTGGTCTCTGCTTGTTCTTGGCCAACTTCTCGACAGTTGCTGCGTCGTCCCTCAAGTCGATTTGTGTTCCCACGAGCAAGAAGGGTGTCTTTTGGCAATGATGCGTTATCTCTGGTTGCCACTGGAAACAGTGTATTCACAAGACTTCAGAAAAGCATGGAAAAATTCAAACAGGATACATACATATCTCATTACCTGATTTGTGCATGTGTGTTTTTCTTTTCACAAGTACATTTTTCTTTTCACTAATTTCAGCCTCCAAAGTATGTGTGTGTGTGTGTGTGTGCGCGCCTGTAACCAAGCTCTTCCACCGTTAATTTTTCAACCACTGTTGCCCATTGGTGCTGTTTTGATATTTTGTCTAAGTTGCCACTCTCAGATCAGTTTTACAAGTTTGCCCAGTACTCAGACACAGTGAACACTCATAGTGACAAAGCAAGGGTTTGCATACATGCATGCACTAGTGACAGACACTACTACAAGAAGAATCAACAGACAACTTCATTAATCATAACAAATTCATACCAACCTTTTCTTTGACGTTCTCATAGGATGATGGGGATACTACTGAGAAACAGACCAGAAAGACATCAGTCTGTGGATAACTAAGGGGACGCAATCTGTCATAGTCCTCCTGTCCTGCCGTGTCGAACAGACCTAGCGTATACGGCTCACCCCCAATCATTACTGTTACTGCATAGTTGTCAAATACCTGTCAAGATAAATCAAATGCTTGATTTCATGTCATACTGTAAGTACATGTACTTATACTTTATAGTTATACAAAGCTGTTGGTGAGAAATCAGGAGTCATGTATTTGAACTAAGTTTGACGGAAGACCCCTTTTGGAATTCCAAATTTCCACTCATGACTCAGCCAGGACTACTGCCCTTCTTTGTCTTACTGAAGGTCGAGAGCTCTCAGGGGATTTGGAGAGATTTGGCGACAAGACACTTGCGCTCTTTGTACACAGTTTACAATTCCACAAGGGGTTATTACAGTTGAAGCATTTTTCTCTGCGCCTCCATACTGCATACACATTTTGAGACAGCCCCCTAGCAATAGTGGTAGTCTGTGCTGAGCAGCGTCACTAGCTGCGATCGGTGGTCTAGTGGTTAAGAGACTTGTCACCAATGCGAGAGGTCAGGGGTTCGAGCCCCACTCGGGGCAAAGAATTTTTCCTTCTCGTATGTGGCACCGTTCATTCGGGCCGATCGTCGGGGGTTCTCTCCGGGTACTCCGGCTTCCTCCCCCTCTGCTTTGGAAATGTTCAGCCCACCAAATTTAAAAAATAAACGCAATTCTAAATTCCGAAATTTAAATAGCTGAGCTGACCCTTCGCACCACATGATTGTAATGTGTTTATGTCCAGTGTGTGAGAGAATGCGTGTGATTCACGTGAGCGTGCGTGTTGGGTTCAGTTCGCGGCGCTTTGAGCCGATTCAAGAAATTGGGTAAAGCGCCTATACAATGCTCATTATTATTATTATTATTAGCTGATGCACTGTTCCATGTTGTTCAAATGATGGATGAATAGCAGTTGACAACACAGGCTTTCTTTTGTAGGCGGGTTCTCTGAATCAGTGATTGGAGAACCAGGGTTCGTACAGGAGTTTGAGAACAAAATTCAAAGACTTTTTAAAGACTTTTCAAAGACCAAAAATAAAAATTCAAAGACCCTGCTCTCGCAATCCTAATAATGTGCCACAGCACGCGCTTTGTGACCAACCAGAGTCGACTCGGGAGTGGAGCGAAAGGAAAGGCACAGTGACACGGCCAGAGACACGCAAACAGTGAGCTGGCCCCGAAAATACAGTCGTGGGAAAAACTCAAAAAGAAAAAAAAAAATTCGCAATTTTTCAGACATTTTTTCAAAACATCGAAATTTAAAGACTTTCAAAGACTTGAAAAAGGGTTTCCAAAATTCCAAGACTTTCAAAGACATTCAAACCCTGAGAACTGACGTAAAATTTATGTCTGTGGCTCAATGGTAACAAACTGAGGGGCTGAAGTGCTGAGCAGGAAGGAAGTCTCACACATACATACACTTACTGACATAGTTATACAACTTTCTGTGTAGTCAGATGCAAAACTGGAAACCCCAGTGCATACTTCTACTAAGATTATGAATCACAGTTACCGTCCTTGTACACGTAGGTGACCGAGTCACTGACGCTCAGACACAACAATGACAAACTGTGTGCAAACTCAAGTGCTTTTCACACAGTAAAACTTTCAGTGACTAAGTTTTAGCTGTACTGCATCACACAATTATGATAATAAAAAATTATACTATACGGTATACCATGTAGCACATACAAATTATTCATATTATGAAGCACACACAAGTAAAGGCTAAGTGTAAAAACTGCACAACTAGAAGCAGCTGTCTTTACTTACTGTTGGTACATATTCTGATGGAAATTTGTTGGTCGTGTATGAAATTAGGAGGCATGTTTTTCCAACAGCTCCATCACCGACCACCACACACTTTATCGTCTGCATTTTGGCTGTTAGTTGGACGCTGTGGGGGGAAAAAAAAGAGAAAGAAAGAACACATTACTGACAGTGAACTGGCATGGTACAAAAGCTACAGTGCTATACACATGGGGTGAAAGCTGGCAATTTTGAAAATACTGAAACTTCTTTTCCCAGGCCGGGGTCCAGGGGCCGCCTAGGCCCCGGCGGGGTGCAGGGGCGGAGCCCTGCTGGGGGGACTAGGGGGGCAACGCCCCCCCCCCCCCCCCCCCCCGGAAAAAACACGAATTTTGCCAAATTTAAGAGCCAATTCTAGGCCTCTCGTGGCACCTGAGAGCATTTGATAGCTATTCTTAATCTTATCTACCACATTTTCCCTTAAAATTTCAACCCTTAGACTCAAGCTATTACAGACCTCTTGTTGCTGTACACAAATTTATCCAAATAATCATTGTGGAGAATCAAACTCTAAAATCCACACATTAGAAGACCTGTCAGTTTACTCTCAGAAACTGAAAAAGGTTCAGCATGGTTTAGGGGGTGCCAAAGTGTAGTTTTTGAATAGCAAAGTGTATCTGTAATACAGTTAGACCCACTTAACAGGAAGACACTTTATACAAATTCACAGTTTGCAGGTACACATTTTGATTTCCAAGCACAGGCGTTTCTTTATCTGTGTAAAACTACACTGACAGTGTGTTTACCACAAACTGCCTAACACTTACTATGGTGATGAAGTGTCAAAGCCAGGAGTTCACGCCTGCTTAATTGTTAAGCTAGGGGCGTGCAGGGGAATGCTCCCCAAAATTTGTTTTTAAATACACTGAAATCTGTGTGAGTGATTCAGTTTAAGTGCTTCAGAGGAGGACTGACTGAAACACTTTTTGGGAGGCCAGAAAATTTTTAGCCAAAGGTGGAAATCCGACAAAAGCACGGTGGAAGATCTTAAGCCCTGACTGTTAACTATATGGCTATCTTAATTAGTCCCTCCCCCAAATGAGGTCACTAGTATTGATTTTTCGTATTGATTTTCGTCTTAAAATAGACTTCGGAAAAATCCGGTACCCGCAAGTCAGGTATGCCACAGCCAGCGCACGATCATCCTAGGCAAAATGTTGGTAACTTAATCGTCGTGTCTGGTCCTAAGAAACAACCCGTACTGCAATTTTCTCTCTGTTGTTTTAGTTTTGCGTAAGAAAACACAACCGCTCAATGCTTTATCGACGCCGGCAACGAACGAATGGCAAGAGTCTCTGGGAAAATCCGGTACGCGTACGCCCAAGTCGGACGATCATCATACGCGTATTTTTGTAGCTAAAATGTCGCGTCTGCCCCTCAGAAACGATCCGCATTGTATTTTTCTTTCTGTTGGTTTAATTATTCGATTTTAAAAAATCCAGATGAATGCTTCATCGGCGCGAAGATCGCATGGATGCTAACATTCGCGAGCTGCAAAACGGCGACCGCGCGCTGGTCGTTGACGCTTCTGATTGGCTGACTGACGAGATCGGACGACTGCCATTGGCCAAACAAGTTTTCTTCTCATCCAAGTTCGACCACGCGATAATGCCGAACGAAATAGTACACGGAATTTTTTTTTTTTTTCTTTTTTTTTCAAAAATACGGATTCCGTATTTTGGGTCGATAAAAATACGGATTCCGTGCCCCACACGGACAACTTTCACCCTTGTATACAGCAGGTGTACTACTAACTAAGTACATGTACTGTACTAAAGTACTAAGCGAGAGGTACTACCACTAGCTGCACTTGAAACAGGGGCTGTGTTTACTGCAAATTTTTGCATGCGTATATTGCGTTTTACTTAAAGGATGCCCTACGCATTTTCAAGACCAAGGGACCTCTATACTCATTTCGAAATGGCCCCAACTGCACAGGTCCATGTGTCATTGCATTCACAGCGTCTCTGCTAGCATAATCCCTTGTTAATTACTGCTGGAGGGCAGTCAGCAGTGCACAACATGAGTTTGATTACACTGGTCAATAGCCAGTTAACTTTTAAGTGACAGTATAAAGTGTTCTATGCAACTTTCCAGCAGTTTGGTTCCTTTCACAGGCTGATGTCATAAAAAATTTAAAAAACTTCCTCTGTGGTGTATGCATTTTTTAGTGCCAAACGCACTTTTAGTTTTAGTACTTTTACTGACCCCCATGCTTTTTCTGCTGCAAAATATGTAACAGCACTAACACCAATCTGACCTCTGTTGAAATGTACTGTTTCAAAGAATTCTGTAACTGCATCATCATAATTCCAGTCAAGTGTAGAGATATCATCTCTGCTTATAGTTATATATACTGTGCATTCAAACATTAGGATTTAGACTAGTACTTTCACTGTTGAGTATTGATGTCATCATGTGTGAAAACAGGTTATGTGAGCACATCATTCATCAATTACCAACTGTACAGTAAATCCCCAGCCACTTCACTGATTTCATTTTACTCTTTTAGCTTCAAGTATAAAGGGCAAGACTGATAGAGTCACACACACACACACACACACAAAATCTAATGACCGTACTTGAGAACTGACACTATCCAGTCTATGCCTACTCATCGTGCATAAATTTCTAACGAAACAGATTAACAGTTACATTAACACTAGCAAAATATAAGCGAAATACATAACAGTGTAATATGTTGAAAAATGAAGCAACTCCAGGAAAGCTGGCACGACCTCGAAGTTCAACAGGAAGTGTTTGTTTATGAGTAAAATAATGGCAACGAGGCACGTAGCGCGATAAAAACACCTCGAACAGAGTAACAGACAATGATCATAGCGTTCACGAAGACAGATGCATGTGCTTAAATTTATCGAATACGATTCGAAGGACAATATTCGCGCAAAACAGCAGGGGCAGTACCACGGAGCGGGGCGGCCATTTTGTTTTTCGCCGCTAAGTGGGTGCAGCCCTCATACTTGTGAAATTTTCGTTTTGTGTGAAGAAAGTAGATAAACAGGCGAGAAGATAATCAAGCAGAGACAATAATTAACGGAAACGTGTTTTTCACACTGTAACTAAGGACGAAAACTCACTGAAAGAAGGTCGTCCACTGCAGCGGCTTTCACTCCCGAGTTCTACTACCGGAAGGAACACTCATCGGTTGCAGGACATGCGCACAAGCAATGATGTCATGAAGTAAAAATAGCACCGACACAGACAAGTGTTTGTGTGTCCGTGTGTGTGTGTGTGTGTGTGTGTGTGTGTGTGTGTGTGTGTGTGTGTGCAGAGAGAGAGAGAGAGAGAGAGAGAGAGCAACAAAGGCACGTGTACTAGTATTTACTAGATGCAGACAGAACTCGCCAAGCTTGTTGTCGGTACTGAGATCGAGTGTAGATCAAAGCGACGAAGGGGGAGGGGTCGCGGAAGTGGCAATATGGCAGCCCAGCCCACCCTTCCCTCCGGCCACATGTAATAATATATGTCGGTATACCACTCAATGCATAGGCTGATGAGGGTGGGTGGGGAGTTTGAGGGTTTAACGTCAGTTTCCACTACATACGAGTGATAAGGCAAAGAGAAATACGGTCGCGCAACAAGAAGCCAGCGCAAATACTGATTTGGCCCCAGACGGGAATCGCCGACCCGTCCCGGCCGCGTCCGTGCCCAAGCTTTGACTCACTTCGTCAGTGAAAACTGACCTCGGACACCGTGACTGACTCCGTCAGTCTACCCGCTTTAGGAATGCACGGCCCGGCTTCCCATCTCCGGCTTACTATCGACACCACTTTATATTGACCACCCATTGGTTTTGATCGACTTGACATGTACATGATGACACCTGCTGTGTACTGGTGTGTGTGTGTGTGTGTGTCAGTGTAATTTTTTTTCTTTACTTTGTTTGAACGTAGATGTAGCCTCTTATTCCGTTGCGTTTTGGTTTATATACTTGGTTGTTTGCTTGATGGTTGCCCGGTCCTTGTTTGTTTGTTTGATTGTTTGTTTAGATTGCTTGAATTTTGTTCTTTCTTTCTTTTTCTCTTTTGTAACTTATAGGCGGAGTAGCAACGGCAAGTTTGGAAATGGTAACTGTGCCAATAGCTTAACCGTTGAAAAATAAAGGATCATTGTCATTGTCATTACTGTACCGGCTCCCCGAGGGTTGATGACCAGTCGTTCAACTGAGAAACTACCGACGGAGACTCAGTGAAACTGTTAAACTAAAGAACCTGAGACATTCCAACTCCGGCAGTTGTCAACCGAACACTCGTCTGTCAGTATTTCCCCAGTCATTCCCAGTGGTGGGGACCGCGCATGACTTGAGTACTAGTATCCCGCGTGCGGTTGAAGTTTTCAGACTCTTTTTCGGTTCAGTTTAGCCCTGTACTGATGCGAAAATCAGACCGGCTCTTCAGTATTGCAGTACTGAAACATGAGCATAATCAAAGTGCAACTGACCCTCCCACGAAACCAAATCAGTTTAAGCCCATCAGTGCAGACATGACTCGCTTGAATTATGACAGTTTTTTGGTTTTTTTTCAGTAAATAATTATAGTTTTTTTATTAAATAGTTTTTTTAAGGGGGGGGGGGGGGGGGGTAGTGAGGCCGGCCACTCGCGCACAACCCCAAATTGAAGTTATTTGGTAGGAACTGAGTTAAACCGCCGCAAGTTTATCATCAGCTGATTTTACGTCAAGCGGTTTGTCAGCACTGAAGCGCAGTTACTAGAGTCATAGTCGGCTGACTCAGTATTTGGCAAGTTCATTCAGTGGTTTAATTTTGTGCACGGTAAAGTTAACACTGACTGTGACTCAGTGATCCGGCGGACCGTCAGTTCAGTCGTCAATTTTGCTCTCTCTCTCACTGAGTCTGCGTGCGTGCGTGCGTGCGTGCGTGCGTGCGTGCGTGCGTGTGTGTGTGTGTGTGTGTGTGTGTGTGTGTGTGTGTGTGTGTGTGTGTGTGTGTGTGTGTGTGTGCTGTCTCGGCTCTCTCTCTCTACTGAGTTTGTTTTCCGAGTGTTTGTTGGTGATCGCTGTTGACGGTTCGTTTCAGTGTGTATGCCGAATGTTTCTTTGTGATTCCTGGCATACGCGGGCTAGATCGTGATTGTGTCAATGTCAGTTTAAGTATAAACACAGTCTTACCGACCTGCTAGTTATTTTCTTCTAGTCAGTGTTGAACTTGACGGATTACGGCGTCAAGTTATCCTTTCGTATACCTCTAAGTGACGGGGTTAGGTTCAAAATGTAGGTCAGTGTCATATCAGTGTAGATGCCGCACGGAAATCGGTTTCCGAGTTCTCATGATGGAAGATCTAGATTGCTGCTGCTCAGCTATAAAATCTAAAAAAAGAAGCGCGTCTAAGGGCCGTTTACCAAAACAAATCATGTCACTGAAGCCCTTTCCATCTCTATCCCTTCATCTCTCACACATGTACCCAACAGGGTCAACCACCTCCTCAGCCCCCCTCCCCTCAGTCAAACACCCATCTATTTTTCAGCCCCCCCCCCCCCCAACCCCCCCCCCCCCCGAAAAAAAACCCAAATACTGAAAACAAAACTATAACAAACCAAACTAAGACAAACGCGCTCCCCCCCCCCCCCCCAAAAAAAAAAAAAAATTAAATAAATAAATAAATAAATAATCCCCCCCCGCCCCCCCCCCCCCCCAAAAAAAAAAAATCCCCCAAAACAACAAATATTTTGTGGCAGACAACATCTCCTAAGGTATCTACGCAGAGAACATTTCCAGCAAAGAAGACGAGAATGAGAAGGATCGAACTCGAAGGCCGTTATTTAGTAATTCGTAATGATGATTGTGCAAACTTCAGTTACGTGACGGTCAGTTCAGTGAAAAACAAATAATTGATTACTTACCTGCTGCTGCTTGGCCAGCGAGGTTTATGTTGTCCGATCCTATCCACATGCACGCATTTGGAATGTGCTGCTCGATAAACATGTCATCCGACTATATAGCCCTGCCTGAGCCAGAACTGATCTGAGCTATATTTAGTTCGTCTATTTTTGGTAGGCTTACCACTGGCCATTCAGCCAGACTACTCTGTGACGGTTCAGTAGTTTTGTTTCTGCCTCTATGTCTGTTAAAGTATTATTTTGAATTTATTTGTACTGCGGAGAACGTTTACCAAAACGATTAAAAATCAAACAAGCAAACAAACAAACAGATATAAAATAAAATGAGGGCGTATATTATGGATTTAGGCAATATCGGTTTGAAAAGAACATGTCCAGGGGAGGAAATCGAATTAAGTTTGACGCAAATTTAGGAAGTGTTATCTCCCGTGGTATCTTTATTTTTGCCTGCTAAAACTGATACATACTGTCTAGCATCCGTGTTTGGCCAACTTGATATCAAAGACGGGGCAACGATGAAAAAGCCAGCACAAATATTTGGCCCCAGCCGGGATACGAACTCACGACCCGAGCAATAGAAGTCCAACGCTCTACCATTCGGCCAACCCGGCTCCCTACCCGCCATGGGCAGTGGACATGTTGGGTACGCACAAAGGAATTGATGCTATCGACATCTTTATTTCTCTAGTATTTCTTAACAGTACTAACAACATCGAGGTTAAAGAAGACCTAGTTATTGTTAAAAAAACAACAACAACAACAACAAAACACCCAGAAACTGGAAAAAAAAAGGATTTTGTCAGTTCAGTTCACTATGAACTGGCGGTTACGCGCAGTATGGTGGTATTGCTGAAATACACATAAAAACCTTGTACGCGCGCAGTGCCCGCACAACTGAAGAAACGTATTATCAGTCCATGGAACAATACCGCTTTCGCACCGACAAACCAAACTCCATAAATATATAAAAACAAAAATAAAACAAAAACAACCCCCCCCCCCAAAAAAAAAAACAAACCCACAAAACACACAAAAAACAACAACAAACAAACTTTTTAACCCCTTCAGCGCCAGCCACTCTGGAATGCTGCACTGCTCAGCACCAGGTGTTTTCTGGCTAACTACAGCCTTTACACACCTCTAGTATTTAATCTCATTTAATTTCTGAACAAAAGTACCAATTTACTTTCTCAAGTTTTTTTTTTTTTTTTTTTTTTCAAAATGCTAGCAAATTGAGTGTAGTTTCAGAGGTGTATATTTGTTTTGCTACAAATACTCATGTGAATTTAAAAAAAGAAGAAGAAGAAGAAGAAAAAGGCCAGTGTCTCTCGATCAAAAGGCAGAACACTCTATGCGCCACGCTCGCCGAACTGATGCGACACTGGCGCATATTTAGACTACACGTCGTGGCACCACAGAGAGAATCAGTTCACTGCGGCCACTTCTTGCTGCAGTGCACCATCTCACAAAGCAGGTTGCGCAGCTCTTTTCGGAAGGTGGACCCTGTAGCGAAGTAGACATAGAAATTCATGGCAGAGTTGATGGTATCCAGAATATAGAACACGCTAAGCAAGCTCCGTACCAGGTAAGGATCACTCTGGTACTTCTGGAACTCGGGGATGACGAACGTGATCACGGTCATGATGAGGTCCGGAGAGGCGAGGAGCGTGGAAAGAATGGTGTAGACAAGAACTGACACAGACTGCTGCCAACGCATCCTGAAAAACGCGTTCCGATTGGCCGAGGGCTTGGACTGTGCTATAGGAACAGAACTACGTTTGCTATCACCCCGAAGGGTCGCTGATGCGTGAGTTGAAAGTTCGGCGAGAGAGAGTGTCTTTGTGGGAGTAAGCGACTGCTGATCGAAATCCTGGGGATTTTCGCGTTTCGGAGTTCTTGTACCGACAGTTTCTTGTCTCAAGACATCTCCAGATTGCAAGCTCAGTGTTCTGGGTCGTGTCGGTTGCGAGGCGTGCTGGAGCCGAACTTCTGCAGCTAACTCTGGTCGTGTAGGCTGCTGTGGGTCTCCAGGCTGAAGCTCGGTCGTGCATGCGTCGTTTTCGTGAGCAGACTTGTTGCTTTTGATCGTTGCTGATGACCTGGACTTCTTGCACAGAACGACCAACAAGAACACAGAGGACGCCGCTGAGATCACCACAGGAATCGTGGAGAACAAGATGTAATTGGCGAGACTCAAATATTTGAAGAGTTCCATGTTCCTTAGGTATGTATTGGTAGGAACAACCATGGCTCCCCCTGCTGTGCACTGTTCGAAAGGACCTTGCACTTTCGCAATGCGAAATTTCAGCAACCTCTCCAAACGCATGAGGAAGATGCAGATGCCAATAACGAGGACATATAGCCGCGGTCGCCTGACATGAGCCAACGCACGTGCTTTGACCGGGAATGCTAACACGAAACAGCGGTCAATGCTGATCAGCATCGTGACACAAATGGACCATCTTTGAAGTGGAACCGCTACAGTAGTGGTGATATAGAACAGATATAGGAAATACAAGTTGCACTGAATTTGCCGCTTGCTGATCAAGCCTATAAGAATTGAAGGTAAGAAAACTAGCAAGTAGCAGACATCGATACACGAGGACAGGATGAAGTAGGTCGAAGTCACGCTCCGGCGCATGCGCAGAAACGTTGCGATAGAGAGGAGGTTGGTGAGAATACCGAGAACTGCGACTGGAGCTCTTGTGGTCAGGCTGATGTCGTTGAAGACGAGGGACTCTTCCTTCGTTATTGTGCCTTCATAGAACGACTGGAACATAGAGCATGATTATCAACTTCGGGTGAATTATCAAGCTGGATGAATGTTGTGTTATTATTCTTATAGTGCCTTTGGTAATCCAGCCGCCGGGATTTTTTTTATATTTATTTATTTATTATTTTTTGTTGTTGTTGTTGTTGTTGTGATTTTGTACGTGTTTATTGTTTATTGCAATCACGCTCGAGCCGGTTTGACGCTCGAACTCGTCGGCGCAATAAAAATTACCGGTGATCATTCCACGATGATCCCCAGTCGATGATCACCTGCGATTGAAGCTTCGGCGTACGAATACAGTGCACGAAGGTCACTGGCCTAATTAGCAGACGACAAGACTATAGCGAAGACCGATTCGGGGCCTAATTTTGACTTGGGCAGCCTTTCGTCAACTGAATGGAACCGAGACGAACGTTTCACCACACCGCATAATCAAAAGGCAAAACCAGGAATTTTAAAAAGGCTTCGAAAGTCGAGTTGCGAGTGGTGAAAAACCGTTGAACGTGGTCATTTACACAGTCGGAAAATATGTGTCTCAGGTATCGCAACGCCTTGGCTGGAGTACACTGAAACCGCACTTACCGCTTGTCCGAACAGCACCGTCTCTGCAGCGCAAATACAAATCAAATACTGTCAGTCCAGCACGAATCCCACTTTAAACAGTACACACTACGTTGTCAATACTTTTCAGAAATAATCCAGAAGAGTCAGGTATTCAAACCTTCCCGCTCTAGAACTATCAACCGGCCATGCACATTCCAACGAGCCAGTGCGCACCTCGCTCGCCTACGCACAGAAATAAGTGCCCTTTGTTGCATTGTAGTTTGTACGTTTTGGTTTTCAAATTTGTTGACCAAAACTATTCAAATTTGTTTTATTTAATGATTTTTCATTCCTGAATGCAGAAAAATCACTCATGAAAGTGTTTTGGGTTGTGAGTTATTTGTTCGTAGGGGGTGAGGCATATTGTTAGAAGTGACCTACATATGGCGAAACGGGTCAGAGAGTGTGTCACAGCACGCAGCAAGGGCAGATTGCGTTACAATGGCTATGAACGGTCTGTGTTTGTTGACTTCTCGGCGATAATTGCGGTAATGCAGCCCTCTGAAGCCAAAATTTCTCACCGACGCCCTTCATTACCGCAGTGATCACCTCGAAGTCAACAAACACAGGCAGTTCATTGCCTTAGTGGGG